>JACEFZ010007521.1:0-149284 GCA_014155875.1 Cepaea nemoralis
ATCGGACGTCAGTGTGTATTGTTGCATGCAAAAAAAAATTAAATCCAGTGGCAGTTGGAAATCGAACAAGAATAGCCTAACGGCGCTGCCCGGGCAACATTTCAAGTTCAAAGTTCTACCCTCAGTATTTCAGGATCCTCGCCGGTGCTACGGAGTTCATGCACTGAGCTGAGTTTCTCCGGACTCAGGCTTGAATTAGGAGTAGAACAGAGCACTTATGGGTTACACCCGTGTGACGTGATGTTGATCTGTCGACTAAACTAAACTAACTATAGTTCGATGTGCAACAGGAATGATCTGTTGACTAGGCTAGTTTGACGTAAAACGGGAATGATCTGTTGACTACGACAGTTTGACGTATAACGGGAATGATCTGTTGACTACGATAGTTTGACGTAAAACGGGAATGATCTGTTGACTAGGCTAGTTTGACGTAAAACGGGAATGATCTGTTGACTAGGCTAGTTTGACGTACAACGAGAATAACCTGTTGGCTAGGTTAATTTGACGTACAACAGGAATGACCTGTTGACTACGACAGTTCGATGTACAACGGGAATGACCTGTTTAACTAGAGACAGAACAGCCAGAGATGACTAAAGTGATGCTACATCAACTAAAACGCCCCTTTAAACGACGTATATGTGTACATACAGTACCGGCTCAATATCTGTAGACCAACCATTCGTTGATGGGTGATGTGGGCAATAGCACACTAGCGCCATTATTTCTCAGAAAATTTCTTGGTACCACAATTTTAGTCTGGGTTGATCGATGCACAAAATCCCCGCCTAAACGGGGATTCAAACTAATGATTACCTGGCCGGCAAGCAGGCTTACTAGCCCCTGGGCTAACACGATCCCTTGCCTATTGTCATCATCATGTGCCACGCCGATAAGCGTGGACAGTCATGTCTCGCATTATCACACAATCACCGGAGCTCTGTGTTCTTGTCTCGACCATGCTATGTAGCCAAGCCATCCAGGTATTTACCTATCTGCCTTCCCCTTGTTTTTCCCTCACTCAATCTTTCCAGTTGTCACCAAGCTCTCTAGTTTATTTCTTATCATAACATGCAAAATAATTTTTTGTAATTGTCTACGTCTAATTTCTCTGTTACAGTTTTTATTTGCTTCTAGCAGAATTTGCTTGTTGTTTTTCGGCCTGCCAAGATATTCTTCGCATTTCCCCCAGAGACCACATTCTCACTGAAATTAGATGTTTATCAGCTTGTCTGTTCATTGTCCATGTTTCACCTCCATACAAAAGTACAGGTTCTATATACCATTTCAACACTTTTTCTCGCTGCAATTAACATCGTTTTATTGATCAGTAAGTTTTGCATCTTGAAAAAGGCAACAGTTGCCATATATTCTTTTTCTATTCTCTAGAGGCACCTCCGATAAGATATTATGACTGTTCCGAGATAGCTGTGCCTATTCACATATTTAAGAATATTCCCATTTAACAGTGTGTGTGTGTGTGTATATATATATACTATATATATATATATATATATATATATATATATATATATATATACTATATATATATATATATATATATATATATATATTATATATATATATATTGTGGTATTTCGCTCTTCTTACAGACGACCATAATCTGTGTCTTCTTACAATTTAATTCCAACCCAAGTTTTTCACTGTGTGAAACAACCGCATCTACTAGAACAGTGATTCTCAACCTTTTTTGGCCCATGCACCCCTTCACCATATGTTCAGAATGTCATTCCCCTCTCATATTTCCTCCCTATAAATACTCACCCCCCTCCCCCCCCCCCCCCCCCCCCCGATCCCTACACAGTATACGTAAAAATGGAAGCTAAAGTTAATAACACATATTAGAACAAGTCTAGACGTCTACATAAAACGTGATTTGCGGGTCTACTTACATTATAAAACTAATTTCAGAAGGACGAGAAGTACAGAACCGTAAAGTATGGAGGTAAAAACAATATAAGTAATCGGTTCTTGTATTAAAGAGATTTTGAAATAATCTTAACTCCCACCCCACCCCTCCCTCCCCTGGAAACCCTACAAATTTTCCCACCCCCCCTTTGGGGGAAATCCCCCACCGGTTAAGATCCACTGTACTAGATGTTGCAGATCTTGTTTTGTTCAGTGTCTGCAATCTCTTTTTTTTTTTGTCCTTGCTTGCTGTGAACTAAAGCGTAGTTCATTCACGTGCTACCAACTTTAGTGCACTATTTTAGTATACTAATACTTCTAGTATACTACATTTGGACACTATACTTATGGTACTAAATACTTTCTTGGGATACTACTATTTGGGACTACTACTACCTTTTGGGACTATACACTTCTGGTACTACTATACTTTTGGTAACTACTACTCTGGTATAATACTACTTCTGGTACTACTACTACTTCTGATACTACTACTACTTCTGGTACTACTACTACTTCTGGTACTACTACTACTTCTGGTACTACTACTACTTCTGGTACTACTACTACTTCTGGTACTACTACTACTTCTGGTACTACTACTACTTCTAGTACTACTAATACTTCTAGTTACTACTACTTTTACTTCTAGTACTACTACTACTTTCTAGTACTACTACTACTTCTAGTACTACTACTACGTCTAGTACTACTACTACTTCTAGTCCTACTACTACTTCTAGTACTACTACTAACTTCTAGTACTATACTACCTTCTAGTAAGTACTATCTACTTCTAGTAGTACTACTACTTCTAGTACTACTTACTACTTCTAGTCACTACTTACTGCTTCTAGTACTACTACTACTTCTAGTACTACTACTGCTTCTAGTACTGACTACTGCTTCTAGTACTACTAATACTTCTAGTACTACTACTACTTCTAGTACTACTACTACTTCTAGTACTACTACCTACTTCTAGTACTACTACTACTTCTAGTACTACTACTACTTCTAGTACTACTACTACTTCTAGTACTACTACTACTTCTAGTACTACTACTACTTCTAGTACTACTACTACTTCTAGTACTACTACTACTTCTAGTACTACTACTACTTCTAGTACTACTACTACTTCTAGTACTACTACTACTTCTAGTACTACTACTACTTCTAATACTACTACTACTTCTAGTACTACTACTACTTCTAGTACTACTACTACTTCTAGTACTACTACTACTTCTAGTACTACTACTACTTCTAGTACTACTACTACTTCTAGTACTACTACTACTTCTAGTACTACTACTACTTCTAGTACTACTACTACTTCTAGTACTACTACTACTTCTAGTACTACTACTACTTCTAGTACTACTACTACTTCTAGTACTACTACTACTTCTAGTACTACTACTACTTCTAGTACTACTACTACTTCTAGTACTACTACTACTTCTAGTACTACTACTACTTCTAGTGCACTGGATTGATTTTTGCGTTTGGATTAGCTTTCCCCATTACCAGTGTCCCTCGCCATTAGATGATCCCACTCCTCATTCTGAGGTACTTGTAATTTAAAGTCCCCAAGTCAAGGACGAGAAGCTATCATTTTAGTCCAACTGACCAGTGTAGGGTTTGAAAACGCTACCTTGACATCAGTGCATTGGAAGTTTAAGAACGAGCGCTCTTATCCAATCGGCCATGCTAATCTCCGTTGTCTGCAATCAATACTGCCTGTTATACGATATCGAAAATACTAAAATTTGGGTTGGTCGGGGCAATATCCTTACCCCTCTTGCATGCACACATCTAGCTTCACCACTATATAATTCTACTAAACACACATTAAGTTATCAAAACAAACACACATGTGTGGAGAAACAGTCCAGGTCGCCCGGTCTACGCGTTCTTCCGATACTCACGCGGAACTTAAGACAGCCCAAGGTGCGCTCCCTTCCCGATGGAAATCGGAATAACAGGAAGTTAGCAGGCCGCCATGTTTGAGCAAACAGTTTTGGGTAGTTCAAAGTTCATCAGTATTCTCGTCTTTCCACAGCTTGTCTTATTCCTTCTTGTGAACAAACACAAACATACACACCCGTCCCGGGGTTATTTTCTTTGCAAGCAAACGTGGCGTTGTTGTTGTTCGGTGTCTTTTCCTGGCGTTCTTCTGTGTCCTTTTCTAAGGCTGGTTCTAAGACAGAGGTGGATTTTTAGATGGGTGGGCAAAGAGATGGAGAGATACAGACAGACAGAGAAATAGAGATACACTGAAGAACAATTTGGCAGAGTGAGTCACCCCCCCCCCTCCCCCCCAAAAAAAAAAAAAACAAACAAACAAACAAACAAACAAACAAACAAACAGTTTGTTGCATATCCTTTACATGACGTAGAAGTCAACACCAACATTTCTTGACTGTAATTCCTGGGCAAGTTTACGTTCAGTAGTTTGCCACTGCTTTCTGAACGACCGGCACTCATACCCTTTGTAGGAAAACCAACCCATGACGGTCTACTTCCAAATAGCCCGCAGTCGTGTTTCGAATTTTCGAAATTAAATTGCCCGCAGTTGTGTTTCGAACTTTCGAAATTACATTGGCCGCAGTTGTGTTTCGAACTTTCGAAATTAAATTAACTCATTTAATGCCAAAAGAAAAATAGTTTGGACAAAACATGGTACACACTGAAATGAACACGTATTAAAATGTAAAGTTCCGTTCACTGAGCACTGACATTGCGGAAGATACATGAAACAACACAAACATGATTACTCTAGAATGGCGATATAGCGCCCTACTGTCCAAATGGGAGGTCACACGCGACGATATATTATCCTTCGTTGCTGAATCAGTTAATAAAGACAGGCAATCATTCAGATACAGACAGAGGCAGACGACAAGGTAGACAGACAGACAGAGATATAAAATCAGACACACACATAGACAGACAAGACAGACAGACAAGACAAGACAAGACAAGACAAGACAAGACAAGACAGACAGACAGACAGACAGACAGACAGACAGACAGACAAGACAGACAGAGGCGGGCGGTCGCATCGATAGACAGACAGACAGATAATAGATAGACGGATATTTAATAAAAATGAGACATGTGGATGGTTGGGAGAGCCGATATATAGACAAGTATGCATCACAAACAGACAGGTAGGAGGCTGAAGTCTGGTCTTTCAAGGAAGAAAAAATCAGGTTTACATTGGACCATGACAATGTGTTTGCCACACAAGTACGTTCATACATTACATAGGTATTATTTACATATTTATAGCTGCAGATTATAGAAAGTATGTTTATAGCTATAGATTATATGCAACAAGTTTAGATATGTCGCTGGAAGGTATGCTTATTGTTACAGAATAATAGGGAACAAGCAGAGCCGCGCCGTGCTATGATACACAGAGGCGGCCGCATAAGGCGGCACCATAAAGGTGCATTTTTAACGGAAGAAAAAACAACTGTACTTCGAAGACTTGCATCATACTGAGAAATCTACCGCACGTGACTGGGAACAAGTTTAGGTGTTTCTTAAAAAGCTAGGTTTATAGCTAGAGACTGTAGGTAATCTCTTAAGATATACACTTATTACCTATAATTTGTTAACAATAAATACCGCCTAAAATTAAATATATGTATATTGTTCTTTGTAATATCTAACTACAACATACCATCTGAAGACAACTCTAAACTTCTGTCTCCAGAAGTTGGTTAGTTGACAGAGATTATAGGCAATACGTTTAGATTTGTCTTCAGAAGTTAGGTTAGTACCTATAAAGTTTAGTTTGCCTTAAGAAGTTACGTTTCTATTATAGAGACTTTAGGCAACAAGTTAAGGTTTATTTTTAGAAGGTATGTTTACAGCTGCCAATTAAAGAAACTTGTCTTCAGATAGGCAAGTTTATACCTAAATATTACATACAGTAATTTTAGATTTGATAATATTGGAAAGCTATCGAAACACTGGGGCTCGAACTCACCACCTACAAATGACGTAACCTCGGTGACGTACTTCGGCTAACAACCCTCTAGATGCCCTAAAGTGATAACAAGTGCTGTCTGGTTGGCTGGTTTCGTGAAGATGATTATGATGCTGCTTAGCTGTTTTGAGCACTGTGGATATTTCCATATGTGCTCAGTACTTGTCTTCAACAGCTAGCGAAGAGTCCTAATACTAAATATTTACCAACTGCAGTCTGATTATGCCGGTCTCTCTGGCTGTGGGGTTACAACACTTTCTCCGTAATCCCGTTTTTCACGCAGAGTCTCGTCGCGGGAGCGAGCTGGGAGCGGTTCGTCCCCCGCTGGTGACTTGCTGGACACTGAGCCGGCCGCTCAGAAAGCAATGGCAAACTACTGAGCGTAATCTTGCCAAGAAATCAACATACAGCTGAAAGATGCTGGTGTTGACAGCGAGGTCCTGTAAAAAGGATATGCTTTAAAAAAAAAAGTCTGATTATGTGACCGTCTGGCCTTTGCTAACTTTGCGACTCAGCCTCCCTAAAACAAAGTCTAACGTAACACAGAAGCAGGAACAGTAAATGTAAGAGAGAAGCAGGAACAGCAAACGTAAGACAGAAGTAGGAACAGCAAACGTAAGACAGAAGCAGGAACGGCAAACGTAAGTCAGAAGTAGGAAGAGCAAACGTAAGACAGAAGCAGGAACAGCAAACGTAAGACAGAAGCAGGAACAGCAAACGTAAGACAGAAGCAGGAACAGCAAACGTAAGACAGAAGCAGGAACAGCAAACGTAAGATAGAACAAGGAACAGCAAACGCAAGATAGAACGTAAGACAGAAGTAGGAACAGCAAACGTAAGATAGAACCAGGAACAGCAAACGTAAGACAGAAGCGGGGACGGCAAACGTAAGACATATTGCCATATCCAGATTGCCAATTTTGGTTGTCCAATGAATTTTCAGCACTCTTCTATAAAACGGCATCATGCCTTCTAGGGATTGTTCCCCCACCTGTTACTAATTGTCCAGGATTCTGAGCCGTATGTATGTTCGAAAAATATGTCACAATATAATTAACACAACACCAAATCAAGAAGGCAGTGACATAGAACCAATAGAACCAGTAACATGCAGATTACGATACAAATGGGAAGACAACGCTAAGAGACGGACAAACAGCTGTCTGTCAGAATGTACAACACAAGCATGAAATAGAAAGTGTTGAAAATGCATTCCAGTCAACCTTCATTATGGAGACGGCATTTAACTGATTGATTGACTCTTCTGATGTTCAGCTTTCTTACGTTTTCCAGATGGAATTTTATTCCATCCAACTTTATGATGTAATCTGAACATTACACGAAGCGCAGATTTCCCTATAATTAAATATCAAATTCCAAATTGTAATTTTAATCATTTCCCTTTGCCATGTTTTTTAAATACTTCTCTAATTACCTGGCTGTATTTTCTAGAGAGATTTAAACGAACATGTTTTCGTATTCAGTTTGATTCCGAGAGTTTTATTTGCTTGTTGCTTCCTCGTAAAGAGCTGTTTTTGGGAAGAACATATAGGAAGGGATGATGGTGGGTGGAGTGAGGAAGTGTTCAGAGGGAAGCCAAGGAAATATGTGTTAGACAGAGGCGGCGAGTGCTCTTATGTGTAGCGGCAGAGATGAGAGATTGTGGGAGGGGAAGTTGTAGTGAATGGAGTGGAGTGGGGTAGCATGGACTAGAGCGGGGTTAGAAGCGTAGAGTGGAGCGGGGTTAAAAACGTAGAGTGGAATTGGGTTAGAAGCGTAGAGTGGATCAGGGTTAGAAGTGTAGAGTGAAGC
Organism: Cepaea nemoralis; assembly: GCA_014155875.1. NCBI lineage: Eukaryota > Metazoa > Mollusca > Gastropoda > Stylommatophora > Helicidae > Cepaea > Cepaea nemoralis. The sequence goes on from JACEFZ010007521.1 coordinate 7,751, forward strand.
TGGGTTACAAGCGTAGAGTGGAGCGGAGTTAAAAGCGTAGAGTGGAGCGGAGTTAAAAGCGTAGAGTGGAGCAGGGTTAAAAGCGTAGAGTGGAGCGGGGTTAGAAGCGTAGAGTGGAGCGGGGTTAAAAGCGTAGAGTGGAGCGGGGTTAGAAGTGTAGAGTGGAGCGGGGTTAGAAGTGTATAGTGGAGCGGAGTTAAAAGCGTAGAGTGGAGCGGGGTTAAAAGCGTAGAGTGGAGCGGGGTTAGAAGTGTAGGGTGGAGCTGGGTTAGAAGCTTAGAGTGGAACGGGCTTAGAAGTGTAGAGTGGAGCGGGGTTAGAAGTGTATAGTGGAGCGAGGAATGGAGTTTGGAGTGTTGGTTGAAGTGAAGATAGGGGCGTGGATAGAAGGGAGGATAGGAACGTGGAGTGACAGGATGTTAGGAGCCTGAAGTGACAGGATGTTAGGAGCGTGAAGGATGGTAGAGAGGACTTAAGCAAGGATTGGAGCAAGGATTGAAGCGTGGAGTGGAGCGAATATTGAGCTTTGTGGGGAACGTGTATTGGTGCTTTGGGAGGAGTGTGCTTTGGTGATTTGAGTAGAGCGTGTATTGGAGCGTGGAATGAAATGTGCATTGGTGCAAGTATTGGAGCTTTGAGTGGAGCGAGTATTGGAGCTTTGAATGGAGCGTATATTGGAGCATGCAATGGAGCAAGTAATGGAGCATGTAATGGAGCATGGAGTGGAGTGTATAATGCAGCATGGAGTACAACGTGTATTGGAGCATGAAATGGAGCATGCAGTGGAGCGAATAATCGAACATGGAGTACAGCATGTATTCGAGCGTGGAGTGGAGCGTGTAATGGAGCATGAAGTAGAGCATGTTTTAGAGCGTATAATGGAGCATTGAGTGAAGCGTGTAATGGAGCACTGAGTGGAGCGTGTATTGGAGCGTGTAATGGAGCATAGAGTAGAGCGTGTAATGGAGCATTGAGTAGAGCGTGTAACAGAGCATTGAGTGGAGCGTGTTATGGAGCATTGAGTGGAGCGTGTATTGGAGCGTAGAGTAGAGCGTGTAATGGAGCATGGAATAGAGCGTATATTGGAGCGTGTAATGCAGCATGGCGTAGAGCGTGTACTGGAGCGTGTAATGGAGCATTGAGTGGAGCGTGTAATGGAGCGTTGAGTGGAACGTGGAGTGGAACGTGTAATGGATTAAGGAGTAGAGCGTGTATTGGAGCGTGTAATGGAGCATGGAGTAGAGCATGTATTGGAGCATGGAGTAGAGCATGTATTGGAGCGTGTATTGGAGCATTAAGTGAAGCGTGTATTGGAGCGTGCAGTGGAGCGAGTACAAGAGCCCGTGGTGCAGCGAAGATAGGATAGTTAATGAGATATAGGGGCAAGGGAAAGATAAGCATACGGAAGGAGAGAGAGACAGAGAGAGAGAGAGAGTTGAATGAGAGAGAGAGAGAGTGAGTAGAGTAAGAGAGAGTGTAAAAGAGCGAGAGAGTGTGTGTAAAAGTGTGAGAGTGAAAGAGAGTAGGGAGAGACAGAGAGAAAGAGTGACAGAGTGTGTAAGAAAGAGTGTGAGAGAGAGTGGAGTGAGAGGGTGTGAGAGTGAGAGAGTGTGAGAGAGCGAGAGTGTGAGGGAATATTTGAGAGGAAGTAGAGTGAGAGAGAATGAGAGTGAGAGAGAGAGAGTAGAATGCGAGAGAGAGAGAGAGAGAGAGAGATGGAGAGAGAGAGAGACGGAGAGAGAGGGGGGGGGGGGCAACACGACAACAAGCTAAATTCGCTGGAGGAAGTGGAGATGTGGTTTCGGAGAGAAATGTTGATAAAATCGCGGAGACAAGAACAACAAACGCCGAGCTGCCGACAGCTGGTGGGGCGACTAGACCTCTCAGCAACACCATAAGGATAAAGGAAATGAAATTTAGGGGTGCATAAAAAGAGAAGAGCTGGAATTGACAAATCAGCCTTATGTGGAGAAAAGGGGGGGGGGGACGACGGGGGGTGGGGACTAGACTACAGAGGCAGGGGATAGCAGAGAACAATGTATGTGGACATCGTAAACATATAATAATAATAATAATAATAATAATAATAATAATAATAATAATAAAGTAGATATTATAAATAATACTTAGAATAGTAAATAAACAATAATCAGAATAATAAATAAATAATAACTAGAATAATAATAATAAAAAGAAAAAAATATGACAGACTATTCCGCGATGGTGTAGCGGTTAGGGCATTACGCTGACAATGGCATTGCCGCAGTTCCACTAGGGTTCAATGCCTGCTCTCAACGTTCGCTAAATTTGGGAGAGACTGACCACCAACCCCTTCGTTCACTCAGGCCCACAAACTGTGCTCGTTCTAACACTTCACATACCAACAAGCTAATCCAACTTCGCTAAAAAAAATTCGTGATCACCATTATCTGTCAGACCAGGTACCTGAAGATGGAGAAGGTGGGGTTCAAAGAGAATGTCATTACTGCCTGTACAACCATCTGATGAGAAAATAACTAGAAATAATCTTCATACTCCGGACAAAATACAACAGGCGGAAGTACCACATGTGTAACTAACTAAGGATAGAAGATACTGATGAATGTAACCGGTGAATTGGTAAAATGGCAGCTAGACATTTGTTGCAGGAGTGTCCAACATCTGCAGAACAGAGACAATTATGTTGGACTACATCCGCTCCATGTAAGGACAGACTCTATGGAGATGTCGACACGCTAAAGTTGAGTGCTGATTTCTGTGCATTTTATGTCTTCATATTGACGTATGAATGTGAACGAAGAAGAAGAGAAGAAGAAGAACAAGAGGCACATGAATGATGATCAGGAGGATAAGAATACGAAAAAGACGAGGAATTAGGAGGTGAATAAGGAGAACGAAGAGCACAAGAAGGAGAAGAACAAGAGGAAGGAGGAGGTGGAGAAGAAGACGGTAGAGGAGGTTTGAGAAGAGGAAGAAGGTAAAAATGAACGATGAGAAAAATAAGGAGGAGGGGAGGAAGAAGAAGAATAATAAGAAGAAAACAAAGGATGACGAGAATAAAGAGCAGGACGAGGAGAGGAGAGGAAGAAAGAAGAAGAGGGGTGGGGGGGGGGAAAGATGAAGTAGAAATGGTTCGACCGGAGGACCGTGTATTGCCCATATCATTTTAATCCCACTAATGCATCCATTGTTGATACAGCTGTATCCAATACCACACATTATTTTCTCTTGTAATATTTTGTCACCATTTTGTTCTGCATTGTTTCCTGTTGCCATCAATCGTGGTGTTGTTACATTGGTTGTCGGTTTATTTCGGAAAATGACGTGGGCAGAGCATTCTCGCTGAACACTTTATATACACAATATAGACAGACACACATGATGGCCAACTAAACAGACAGACAGTCGGGCATTTAGACCACTGGAGAGAGAGAGAGAGAGAGAGAGAGAGAGAGAGAGAGAGAGAGAGAGAGAGAGAGAGAGAGAGAGAGAGAGAGAGAGAGAGAGAGACGTACCCAGACACAAACGCAGGCAGGTGAGAAAGGTGAGAAACGGACGGAGAGAAAGACAGGTGGGTGGACGAATAGAAATACGGATGATGCAATAATAAAAATTAAATTGACAATTAAGCTGATAATAGTAATAATGGAGTTCATATGATTATGACGGTACTGTTTACTTTTTGAAACCAAAGCAGTGCTTGATGTGTAAATGGCTCCTACCCTGAATCTCAACCATCGTATAATGTGTTCTCTTAGATTTTATATTTGGCCTGAGCATTTTACAAAAATCTGGCTTCCCCATTTCCCGCTTTTACTGTGTATTTAGCTTTTTTGTGTATTTACTGTGTATTTACCTTTTTTCGGGGGGGGGGGGGGGGGGGGGGGTACGGGGATGTCAGACATTGGTAGCACCTTTGGTAAGGATGACTCTCATGTCCTTTTCAGGACCCATCCCCCACTGGTCCAAGCCTGACACCCAGCTCGTGCCTGTGGCTCCTAGTAGCTGTCAGCATGCGACAGCGGCCACCCCCGGACAACAGCTGTTAGAGGCTGGCTAAACCAGGCATGGGTATCCGGTATGGTGTCAAACCAAGCGGTGAACTAGGGTATGCCTACCCAGCATGTGAAGACAGGATTCGGCAGACTGCGCGGAAGAAATCATTTCTGATTAAACGGGCAAGACGGCGTTTACCTGCAAAGCGTTGTGGAACGTAATGAGCACGGCAAGGCACGTAGAGCGCCCTGGTCATCCACTGCACCTGTATTCGTCTCCAGTCGTCTCGACTTGTCTTGCCACTGGACTCAGATGGACTCAGGCGAGAGAGTGAGGTCGACGAATTGCGCAACTCTTCCTCACTTTAATCCAAGTCATCGCGCAAGTCATTCTTCATTCTTAAACAACAACTTTTTTGAATGCAACGCAACCTTCATTTTGTTTTCAAAAATTGGCTTTTACCTCTCTATAGACATACGCTGCGACAACCTCATGGGATCACAATCATGCTCCAGGTATTTTGCTGAGCGTCGCTCTCATCACTACCCGGCGAACAGATTCTCGACGATCTTTTTCCAGTTCTCCTGCCTCACGCATCCCCATGCCTATGATGTCTTCAATATCCCGTGTCAATCTGTGTGCTGTCAAACCCTGCCTTCCAACAAACATTCCTCCCAATAACTGATTTTCTCAAACTACTATCACAATTAAAATGACCAACGTATTTCAGTTTCCCAGACGTGACACTGTGTATGATCCCAGACGTGACACTGTATGATCCGAGACGTGGCACTGTGTATGATCCCAGACGTGACACTGTGTATGATCCCAGACGTGGCACTGTGTATGATCCCAGACGTGACACTGTGTATGATCCCAGACGTGGCACTATGTATGATCCCAGAGTGACACTGTGTATGATCACAGACATGACACTGTGTATGATCCCAGAGTGACACTGTGTATGATCACAGACATGACACTGTGTATGATCCCAGACGTGACACTGTGTATGATCCCAGACGTGGCACTGTGTATGATCCCAGACGTGGCACTGTGTATGATCCCAGACGTGGCACTATGTATGATCCCAGAGTGACACTGTGTATGATCACAGACATGACACTGTGTATGATCCCAGACGTGGCACTGTGTATGATCCCAGACGTGACACTGTGTATGATCCCAGATATGACACTATGTATGATCCCAGACGTGACACTGTATATGATCCCAGACGTGACACTGTGTATGATCCCAGACGTGACACTGTGTATGTTCCTAGACGTGACACTGTATGATCCCAGACGCTACACTGTGTATGATCCCAGACGTGACACTGTGTATGATCCCAGACATGACACTGTGTATGATCCCAGACGTGACACTGTGTATGATCCAATTTTCTTCCATGTTCAGATCATGTAGAAGTTCAGTATTGTCATTATCCTTGATCTGCGACAATTGTAAGAACCCTTCTGTATCTTGGTCCTAGACATTTTAAGAACCCTTCTGTATCCTTGGTCCACATTTTAAGAACTCTTCTGTATTCTTGGTCCACGACATTCTAACAACTCTTCTGTATCCTTGGTCTTAGACATTCTGAAAACTCTTCTGTATCCTTGGTCTTAGACATTCTAAAAACTCTTCTGTATCCTTGGTCCACGACATTCTAAAAAACTCTTCTGTATCCTTGGTCCACGACCTTTAAGAACTCTTCTGTATTCTTGGTCCACGACATTTAATAACTCGTCTGTATCCTAGTCCACGACATTTTAAGAACTCTTCTGATCCTTGGTCCACGACATTCTAAAAAATCTTCTGTATCCTTGGTTCACGACAATTTAAGAACGCTTCTGTATCCTTGGTCCACGATATTTTAAGAGTTCTGTATCCTTGGTCCTAGACATTCTAAGAATTCTTCTGTATCCTTGGTCAACGATAATTTTAAGATCTCATCTGTATCCTTGGTCCACGACATTTTAAGAACTCTTCTGTATCCTTGGTCCACGACATTTTAAGAACTCTTCTGTATCCTTGGTCCACGACATTTTAAGAATTCTTCTGTATCCTTGGTCCTAGACATTCTAAGAACTCATCTGTATCCTTGGTCCACCATATTTTAAAAATTCTTCTATATCCTTGGTCCACGACATTTTAAGAATTCTTCTGTTTCCTTGGTCCACGACATTTTAAGAACTCTTCTGTATCCTTGGTTCACGACATTATAAGAACTCTTCTGTATCCTTGGTCCACGAAATTTTAAGAACTCTTCTGTATCCTAGGTCCACGGCATTCTGAGAACTCTTCTGTATCCTTGGTCCACGACATTTTAAGAATTCTTCTGTATCCTTGGTCCTAGACATTCTAAGAACTCATCTGTATCCTTGGTCCACCATATTTTAAGAATTCTTCTGTATCCTTGGTCCACGACATTCTAAGAACTCTTCTGTATCCTTGGTCAACGACATTTTAAGAACTCTTCTGTATCCTTGGTCCACGACATTTTAAGAATTCTTCTGTATCCTTGGTCCACGACATATTAAGAACTCATCTGTATCCTTGGTCCACCATATTTTAAGAATTCTTCTGTATCCTTGGTCCACGACATTTTAAGAATTCTTCTGTATCCTTGGTCTACGACATTTTAAGAACTCTTCTGTATCCTTGGTCCACGACATTCTAAGAACTCTTCTGTATCCTTGGTCCACGACATTTTAAGAACTCTTCTGTATCCTTGGTCCACGACATTTTAAGAACTCTTCTGTATCCTTGGTCCACGACATTCTAATAACTCTTCTGTATCCTTGGTCCACGAAATTCTAAGAACTCTTCTGTATCCTTGGTCTACGACAATTTTAAGATCTCTTCTGTATCCTTGGTCCACGACATTTTAAGAGCTCTTCTGTATCCTTGGTCCACGACATTTTAAGAACTCTTCTGTATCCTTGGTCCACGACATTTTAAGAATTCTTCTGTATCCTTGGTCCTAGACATTCTAAGAACTCATCTGTATCCTTGGTCCACCATATTTTAAGAATTCTTCTGTATCCTTGGTCCTAGACATTCTAAGAACTCATCTGTATCCTTGGTCCACCTTATTTTAAGAATTCTTCTGTATCCTTGGTCCACGACATTCTAAGAAATCTTCTGTATCCTTGGTCAACGACATTTTAAGAACTCTTCTGTATCCTTAGTCCACGACATTTTAAGAACTCTTCTGTATCCTTGGTCCACGACATTTTAAGAATTCTTCTGTATCCTTGGTCCACGACATTTTAAGAACTCATCTGTATCCTTGGTCCACCATATTTTAAGAATTCTTCTGTATCCTTGGTCCATGACATTTTAAGAATTCTTCTGTATCCTTGGTCCACGACATTTTAAGAACTCTTCTGTATCCTTGGTCCACGACATTCTAAGAACTCTTCTGTATCCTTGGTCCACGACATTTTAAGAACTCTTCTGTATCCTTGGTCCACGACATTTTAAGAACTCTTCTGTATCCTTGGTCCACGACATTCTAATAACTCTTCTGTATCCTTGGTCCACAACATTCTAAGAACTCTTCTGTATTTTTGGTCCACGACATTTTAATAACTCTTCTATATCCTAGGTCCACAACATTCTAAGAACTCTTCTGTATCCTTGGTCTACGACAATTTTAAGATCTCTTCTGTATCCTTGGTCCACGACATTTTAAGAGCTCTTCTGTATCCTTGGTCCACGACATTTTAAGAACTCTTCTGTATCCTTGGTCCACGACATTTTAAGAATTCTTCTGTATCCTTGGTCCTAGACATTCTAAGAACCATCTGTATCCTTGGTCCACCATATTTTAAGAATTCTTCTGTATCCTTGGTCCACGACATTTTAAGAATTCTTCTGTATCCTTGGTCCACGACATTTAAGAACTCTTCTGTATCCTTGGTCCACGACATTCTAAGAACTCTTCTGTATCCTTGGTCCACGACATTTTAAGAACTCTTCTGTATCCTAGGTCCACGGCATTCTGAGAACTCTTCTGTATCCTTGGTCCACGACATTTTAAGAATTCTTCTGTATCCTTGGTCCTAGACATTCTAAGAACTCATCTGTATCCTTGGTCCACCATATTTTAAGAATTCTTCTGTATCCTTGGTCCACGACATTCTAAGAACTCTTCTGTATCCTTGGTCCTAGACATTCTAAGAACTCTTCTGTATCCTTGGTTCTAGACATTCTAAGAACTCTTCTGTATCCTTGGTCCACGACATTTAAGAACTCTTCTGTATCCTTGGTCCACGACATTTTGAGAACTCTTCTTTATACTTGGTCCACGAAATTCTAAGAACTCTTCTGTATGCTTGGTTCACGACATTTTAAGAACTCTTCTGTATCCTTGGTCCACGACATTTTAAGAACTCTTCTGTATCCTTGGTCCACGACATTCTAAGAACTCTTCTGTATCCTTGGTCCACGACATTTTAATAACTCTTCTATATCCTAGGTCCACGACATTCTAAGAACTCTTCTGTATCCTTGGTCCTAGACATTCTAAGAACTCTTCTGTATCCTTGGTTCTAGACATTCTAAGAACTCTTCTGTATCCTTGGTCCACGACATTTTGAGAACTGTTCTGTATCCTTGGTCCACGACATTCTAAGAACTCTTCTGTATCCTTGGTCCACGACATTCTGAGAACTCTTCTGTATCCTTGGTCCTAGACATTCTAATAACTCTTCTGTATCCTTGGTCCACGACATTTTGAGAACTCTTCTGTATCCTTGGTCCACGACATTTTAAGAACTCTTCTGGATCCTTGGTCCACGACATTTTGAGAACTCTTCTGTATCCTTGGTCCTAGACATTTTAAAGAACTCTTCTGTATCATTGGTCCACGACATTTTAAGAACTCTTCTGTATCCTTGGTCCACGACATTTTAAGAACTCTTCTGTATCCTTGGTCCACGACATTTTAAGAACTCTTTAGTATCCTTGGTCCACATTTTAAGAACTCTTCTGTATCCTTGGTCCACGACATTTTATGAACATCGGAGAATATTGTGACAACGGGCAAGTTCAAGGGGAAAAGAGACAGGATCAGAGCAAGAGAAATGATGCTGGATGGACTGAGACGGTGGCATGGCGAAATATTATCAGCACGGTTAATCCAGAACACCAACGACAAAGACCCGTGGAGAGATTAACGCCTTCTCCAGCTGGCACGGCACTTGATGATAAGTTCTCAAAACTTGCACTTTAAATTTGTTTGGTGGTGGTGTGCGAAGGTTCTCAACACTGCTTAGCCTCTTCGGGAGTTTGTTTGTTTGTTTTTGCTCGCTCACTTTGAACTCAAGCGTAGTCCATACACGTGCTTCCACTTGTAGTGGTTGACGCTACTGGGGAGTGCACTGAACTTATTTTTGAGTGTGGATTAGCTTTCCCTATTACCAGTGTACCTCGTCATCATGCCAATCCACTTGGATTTCTGTGGTACTGGCAATTTCGGTCCCCAAATCAAAAACGAGAAGTCAACACTTTAGTCCCGCTGACAGGGCAATTTATTGGTCACGTTATGAGAAGAAACAAATTAGAGAACTTGGTGACAAATGGCAAGATCGAGGGGAAGAGAATAAGGGGAAGGCAGAGAAGTAAACACCTGGATGGCTTGGCCACGGTGCATGGTCGAGACAAGAACACTGAGCTGATCCACGACTCTGGTGATCGTGTGAGATGGCAAAACATGACCGCCCACGCGTACCGGCATGGCACATGATGATGATGACCGGTGCTTCAGAGATTACGATGATGATAACGATAAATCAGACATTGCCAAATACGACGACGACGATGATGAAGACGATGAGTGAATGTTATAGCCCTTAACTTATCCAACTGCATCAATCGTAAAGAGATAAAAAAAAACCTGAACAAAGAACAATGAACTTACGTCGATAAGCAAGGTAAGAACAACCAAGTGGCAACAGAATGAAAGCAATCTTTGTTTGCAAACAGTGAAATAAGAGCAACCCCATTCAAGGCACGTAAGCGATGGCACGGGTCATCGCAACTGCCACAACACAGAACCACAAGTGGAATAGAAAAACACCTCAGAAACGACCTCCCAAGTTGATTGACGGCTGTCTGGAATAAATATACTATGCCAGGTACATGTTTTTGCGGGACTTACTCTGTGACGTCACTTAATGGAAGACATTTAGTAATAGAAGACAATTTAATATGGTTTTTATGAAGAAGAAAAAAACAAACACTGCCTGCGCAAGTCGGTGTGAACATTTTTTCATACCACATATTTACCATGGTACTTAGGTAGCAGACACATAGATTGAATGTTACAGGTGGGTAGGTAGAATTGAGACACGTAGGTAGATACAAATTTGTATAGGTAGACAGGTAGAATTGCTAAAGGTTGATAAGCAGAAGTGATATCCGTGCGAGTCAAATTAATATATGAAGACAGGAAGAATTGCTACAGGCAGATAGGTAGAAATAGTACAGATGTGTCAAATTTGTATAGGAAGACTTAGGTAGAATTTCTACAAGAATATAGGTAGAACTTATATAAGTTCGATGTAGAACGATACAGGAAGATAGGCAGAAGTGATTTACTATTATCTTCAAGATCCAGTCTTACTTAGCTAGCCAGGTAGTTAGTTATCTTTTGGGGTATCATCCTTGCACTTCAGACAAGTCCACAGGTGCCCCTCCTCCTCCACATATGCATCAGCGTCCGGAGGCTAATGGTGCCAGTTCTGTGTTGGTTGACGGTTTCCTCGTTCTCCCGATGTCTCTCGTGTCTGACCGTGCCAATTCTTACTCCTAAATCTCTCATTCTGGACAATGAAGTGGATTCACTGGCATCAAAGAACCCCCGCTCTCCATATCTCTCTAAGGACATTAATAACATCGACACGAACCATAGGCTGGCCATCTGTAGGAGATGCAGAGCCAGCAAGTTATCGACTCGATCATTTCCTTCATCTCCCTCAAGTCCCGGAACAAAGATGATGGTAACTCTACGGACAACAGACCTCCGCAAACGAATCAATCCACACAGCCATTAAGAGTAATAAAGGCGTCAAAAGTCACCACAGTCTTAGTGCTGTGGTATTTAAAATGCCTCTGTTAAGTATCCTCTCACGGAAGTCTCTGCCCCGCATGTCTCTATACGGTGCCTATATGATACTCCATGGGATGCCAAAATGCCTCATAATTTCCAAAGAGATTCCCTATGGGCGTAGTTAAAGAATTTTTCCTGCATTGAATTTATAAGTTACAAAGAGTAGACTCATGGCAGAAACTACAGTTGGGCCGCGAAGTGATATGCCTCACATATACTATGTCATGGCATAATGAGGTGGGTTGCCCAGTTCCAGTTCTCGGCGCCTTCTACTCCCCAAAGATTTCCAAGACATTCTGAACAGTGTGTGGATCCCGCTGAATGAGGAATGTTCAGTGCCAGAACTGTACAGGTCAGAAACATTCCACAGCCATACATGCAGGGAAAAGCCAAGAGAGTACTTGTAGGGAAAATCCCAAAGAGTGCGTGTAAGGAAAACTCCAGAACGACAGAAGAAGAAACATTACCAAAGTCAATATGTAGGGAAAATCCTGAATCCTACAGGTCTGAAATATCACACAGCCATACATACAGGAAAACAACACCATTGTCGTAGATATAAGGAAACCCAGAGCCTTACGAGCGGGAAAAACCACCAGAGTGATACATGTAGAAAAGCCCAGATCTATACAGTCTGAAACAACCTGCCCTCTACCACAGTCATACAGGTTGGAAAGACTCAATTATGTGGAGGAAACCCACAGCAATACAAGAATAAAATACCAAAGAGCCTAAATGCGAGAAAACCCACAGCCGTACATGTATAAAAAGCCCCAGGAAACCAGAGGCGTAGACATTGGAAAGCCCCCAAAGCCGAACAGGTTGAAACAAAAATATCCTGGCACTGCTGGATCTTGAACCTGGACACTTGGCTTAGTGGGTAAGGACAACATCTACTATGCCAACGCGGATTCTTGATAGGAAAATACAAATGTACAAGGCAGTAGGTTTCATTGGACAGCCTAAATGAGCAGTCATTTCTTTTGTCACATTTTGAGAAGACAAACACTGGAACATGTGACAATCGGAAAGATTTGTAGAAAGAATGATCGAGGAGGACAGCGAGAGAAAATTCTTGACAGTCTTGTCATGGCATGGATGAGAGTCAACACATGAATTGATCCATGCCGTCGGAGATCGCAATTTGTGGAGAAGCTTGATCACCCACGCCAGCCGGCAAGTCACGTGGCGATGATGACATGGGTAGGGCACAATTTGAGACAGAAGCCTAAAAAGCTAAGGATTACGCCTACAACCCAAAGACGATCGTAGCTTTCTACAGAGCTGTTCCGTAAAAACTAGAGCAAAACCAAAATATCCAGCATATATTACACAAACAAGGTCTTAAATATGACTGGGCTACCATATGACAGTAGACAGTAATACTTGCTTTCTGTTGCCGCCGAATGCTTCAGGCGGAGGAGCGCAATTGGGAGGGTACCAGCCTTATCTTAGAGCGAGTAAATGCAACCTAAGACTAAGTATCATCGCAGGACATACCAGGCCCTAAACCTTGGTCGGCAACTGGTCTAGGATCAAAGCTCCACTCCGACAGGCGGACAGTGAGTATTGCTTTGCTGATCCGGCAGCTTCTGCAGCTTGTCTTGTTCTAGACGTATTAGTGTTACTTTTCCTCTCTAGTGAACTAGGCAGGCCGAGAGAGGGATCACACTGCATGGACAACTCATGGTCTTTGCAATTCAGCCAACCTATGTGCTCTGGCGAAGTATAACTCCATCCCTGATCCCAACTAGGGGTGTCTAATCTGAAGCACAATGGACCAACCATTCGTGTGTCAAAACGGCAAGGTTAGTGGGTGCTTACACAAACAACTGTTCCAGCCGACAATTTTGGTTTAAAAACAAAAATTTCAGCTCTCCACTTCACTTACGGGCAAAGGAAGACCACACGGCCACAAATCATTATTCAAATGGAGATAGATAAAAGACGATCGATAAGATAAAAGTACTTTCAAGTGTCCTTTATCAAATATGCAAAACAAAGCAGCTTTGAACTAAAAATACATTGGCATTAATATTTAACTATGTGAATGCTGAAAGGAAAAGAAACAGTATCCACCCAACACAGGGAAACCATCCCGTCTGGTAAGAGTTAAACCAGAAGGTGATACGTTATAAGAGTTACAGTTTTAGCCAGTTAACTCTTGGCGGACAGGGCTCCACTTGGAGCGTGTAGAAGCCGGGTTGGATGGCACTATGGCGTTGGTAACACTTGGAGGACAGGGCGCCATTGGGGCGTTTAGAATTCGGGTTAGATGGCATTATGAGACAGGGCTCCACTTGGGGCATTTGGAAGCCGGGTAGGATGGCATTATGAGACAGGGCTCCACTTGGGGCATTTAGAAGCCGGGTAGGATGGCACTATGAGATAGGGCTCCACTTGGGGCATTTAGAAGCCGGGTAGGATGGCATTATGAGACAGGGCTCCACTTGGGGCATTTAGAAGCCGGGTAGGATGGCAATATGAGACAGGACTCCACTTGGGGCATTTAGAAGCCGGGTAGGATGGTATTATGAGACAGGGCTCCACTTGGGGCATTTAGAAGCCGGGTAGGATGGCATTATGAGACAGGGCTCCACTTGGGGCATTTAGAAGCCGGGTAGGATGGCATTATGAAACATGGCTCCACTTGGGGCATTTAGAAGCCGGGTAGGATGGCATTATGAGACAGGGCTCCACTTGGGGCATTTAAAAGCCGGGTAGGATGGCACTATGGCGTTGGTAACACTTGGAGGACAGGGCGCCATTGGGGCGTTTAGAATTCGGGTTAGATGGCTATTACCCCCACCTAGACCCCCCCCCAGGCATGATGGAGGGCTCCACTTAGGGCATTTAGAAGCCGGGTAGGATGGCATTATGAGACAGGGCTCCACTTGGGGCATTTAGAAGCCGGGTAGGATGGCATTATGAGACAGGGCTCCACTTGGGGCATTTAGAAGCCGGGTAGGATGGCACTATGAGACAGGGCTCCACTTGGGGCATTTAGAAGCCGGGTAGGATGGCACTATGAGACAGGGCGCCACTTGGGGCGAGTAGATGCCGGGTTGGATGGCAATAAGGCGTTGGTAACACTTGGAGGACAGGGCGCCACTTGGGGGGAGTAGATGCCGGGTTGGATGACATTATGAGACAGGGCGCCACTTGGGGCGTGTAGATGCCGGGTTGGATGGCACTACGGGGTTGATAACCAGGGCAATGCGGTGTATACAACATATATTACAGACAGACAACCAAACGGACGGACGGACAGAAACATGGGTGAGCTGGGTGGACAGGTGAGTGGGTAGCTGGATGAGAGATACAGAGAGACAGTACGAGAGAAAGACAGAGCATGTATATGTGTATGAGTGTGGCGAGATAGACAGAGAGAGAAAGAGAGAGATGCAAAGAGAGAGAGGCAGAGAGAGGGGGCAAAGAGAGAGAGGCAGAGAGAGGAGGCAGAGAGAGAGAGACAAGAAAGAGACCATACAGTAAAAGTAAAAGAGCGTAATGGAAAAGAAAGAGAAGGAAAGAAAATCAAAAGGTGAAACGGAAAGGAAGAAATTAAGAAAAGAGGGAAGAAAGAAAGAAAGAAAGAAAGAAACGGTGAAACGGAAAGGAAGAAAATAAGAAAAGAGGGAAGAAAGAAAGAAAGAAAGAAAGAAAGAAAGAAAGAAAGAAAAGAGACCGAAAGAAAAGAAAGACAAAAGAAAGAAAGAAAAGAAAGAAAACAGATAGAAAGAAAAGAAAGAAAGCAAGAAAACGGAAAGCAAGAAAACAGAGAACAGAAAGAAAGAAAGAAAGAAAGAAAGTAAGAAAGAAAGAAAGAAAGAAAGAAAGAAAGAAAGAAAGAAAGAAAGAAAGAAAGAAAGAAAGAAAGAAAGAAAGAAAGAAAGAAAGAAAGAAAGAAAGAAATCCCCCCCCCTACCGTGGCTTGTTATTGAAGCAACTAATGATCCGACATGGGCTGGGGCCCGGACGACAGGTGTTGCAACTTAATTGTTGGCCTAATTGTGATAGATGGCAACCGGTGAAAGATAGAGGATACCTGCTGCATGCAGGCCCGCGGAGGAGATCTGTGTGTGTGTGTGTGTGTGAGTGTTGGTCGGGGAATGGGGGAGTTTGCGTGGGGATGGGGGGGGGGGGAGAGAATAGATTAAGGGCGTGGTGAAGGTAATGCAGTTATAAGGTTAATGTGTATCGTAGTGGATGATGAGAAATAATCGGGGGGGGGGGGGGGGAGCGGGGGGAGAAAGAGAGAGAAGTGGGAGAAAGAGAGAGAAGTAGGAGAGAGAGAGAGAGAGAGAGAGAGAGAGAGGAGAGAGAGAGAGAGAGAGAGAGAGGCCGGGGGGAAGAGGGGGGGGGGGGGTAGGTAGGACGCCATTACTTGAAATGAAAGCCAATGTATTATAACTGTCGGTCTATCTCTCCATCCACCCACTCATCATTCTGTCCATCCGTAACTCCGCCCATCAGAATGTCTGTCTATCCATCTGTCACCCCACCTATCCACCCACCCACCCGTATACCCATCTATCAACCCACCCACCCGTCCATCCATCTATTCAGCCACCCTTCCGTTCATCCATCCATCCACCCACCCATCCATCCATCTATTTCCCACCCATCTATCCACCCAACCGTCCGTCCATACACCCATACATCTAGTATTATATCCATCCATCTATTATTCCTGCAATTAATCCATCTATTATTCTTTCCATCCATCCATCTATCCCTCCGTCTAAATAACTATCCATCAATTTATCTATCCAGCCATCCATTCATCTATTCTTCCATCCATCATCCAATCCGTTTATTCTTCCATCCATCCATATAGCTTCCATCCATCAACCAATCTGTCTATTCTTCCATCCATCTAGTCATCCGTCTATTCTTCCAGCCATCAAGCCATCCGTCTATAGTTCCATCCATCCAGCCATCCGTCTATTCTTCCATCCATCCAGCCATCCGGTCTATTCTTCCATCCATCCAGCCATCCGTCTATTCTTCAAGCCATCAAGCTATCCGTCCATTGTTTCATCCATCCAGCCATTCGTCTATTCTTCCATCCATCCAGCCATCCGTCTATTCTTCCATCTATTCAGCCATCCATCCAGCCATCCGTCTATTGGTTCATCCATCCAGCAATCCGCATATTCTTCCAGCCATCCATCTATTCTTCCATCCATCCTTACCTTCATCCGCCATCCACCTATCCACCCATCACTCAACCTACCTTTCCATCCATCCAGTAAACCTACCTATTTACCTATCCACCCATCCAACCAGTAACCCTACCTATTTACCTATCCACCCATCCACCCAGTAAACCTACCTATTTACCTATCCACCCATCCGCCTAGTCAACCTACATGTCTATCTATACACCGATCCACTCAGCCTAACTATCTATCCATCCATCCATTCACTCAACCTACTTTACCTATCCATCCATCCATCCATCCACTCAACCTACTTTAACTATCCATCCATCCATCCATCCACTCAACCTACTTATCCACCCATCCATCCAATCGACCTACCCATCTACCTACCCCTCCATCCATCCGCCCCCGCAATCTACCCATCTACCTATCCATCCATCCGTCCACTCAATCTACTCA
This sequence comes from Cepaea nemoralis, assembly GCA_014155875.1. Classification (NCBI taxonomy): domain Eukaryota; kingdom Metazoa; phylum Mollusca; class Gastropoda; order Stylommatophora; family Helicidae; genus Cepaea; species Cepaea nemoralis. The sequence continues at coordinate 24,497 of JACEFZ010007521.1, forward strand.
TCTACCTTTCTACCCATCCAACCGTCCACCGGAGGGCTTGTAGACCCAATTTTCACTCCTTTGAAAATAAACTTCGTGTATCTTTTCGCTCCTCGGTTATCTCATCTTTCTCCAAGGCTCCATTTAATCCCATCAGCCTAGCAATGTGTGAGTGTCCTCGCGCCATCTACTCCCATCTCTCCCCCGCTACGCCTAAAGCTGCTACCAGGACATATCCCCGTCTATTTATAGACAGGGCGTACTCACCCACCAGTCGGCTCAATAAATATTATTAAATAAATATATAAGATATATAGAAGTGTTATCAAGCGTTCACATGTGAGCGGAGACCCGGCGTTCACACAGAGTTGTCAACAATACATTCATTTATTCCACGGGTTTAAACCTGGGAGTGATGTATGCCGACTAGATGCAAAATATGTTGGTTGTTATGAAAATAAACCGTGTGGTTCACATAACTGCTTCTTTGTGCTGTCTAGTTACTTTCCTCTCTCTCTCTCTCTCTCTCTCTCTCTCTCTCTCTCTCTCTCTCTCTCTCTCTCTCTCTCTCTCTCTCTCTCTCTCTCTCTCTCTGTTTCTTTCTTGTTTTCATTTCTGTCTGACTTTCTGTCTGTTTGCACTTTTGTCTCTTGTTCTTTACGTGTCTCTTTCTACCTTCCTTTCTGGCTATCATTTCATTCTATCTTTCTATCGTTTCTTTCTTTCATTCTTCCTCTTCCTTCTTTCTTCACATGTTTATTCTTCCTTTCATCTCCTCCATTGACCCTCCTCCTCATCCTTTCTCCTTGTCTTCTGTATCCTGAGATAAAGACAGGAGATAACTGGAGATCAAGGGCGAGGTGATAACATCAAGGGATACGATATCCTAAACTCAAGAAAGAAAATAGATTACGAGATGAAGACAGCAGATATTGTGTACTTGAGGAAGAGGGTACATTATACGATAAAGTAGAGGGATATCCTAGTATCGTCACATCCTGAAATAAAGTGACTGGATATCCTAGTATCGAGGCATTCTGAGATAATGTGACGGGATATCCTAACATCGTGGCATCCTGAGATAAAGTGGCGGGATATATCCTAGTATCGTTTCTTCCTGAGATGGAGAGACGGGATATCCTAATATCGTGACATCCTGAGATAAAGTGGAGGGACATCCAAACATCGTGGCATCCTGAGATAAAAAGATGGGATGTCCTAATATCGTGACATCCTGAGATAAAGAGACGGGATATCATAACATCGTAGTATCCTGAAATAAAGAGACGGGGTATCCTAACATCGTGGCACCCTGGGATAAAGTGGCGGGATAACCTAGTATCGTGACATCCTGAGCACATGGGAGAGGATAACATCCGTGAATCAAGAGAGAGGACAACATTCGCAAATAAACATGGGTGTAGGGGTAAACATCCGTAAAGGGAGTGAATAACATCCGTAGTTCAAGGGAGAGAACATCATCCGTAGTTCAATGGAGAGAACATCATCCGTAGTTCAAGGGAGAGAACAAAATCCGTAATTACAGGGAGAGAACATCATCCATAGTTCAATGGAGAGAACATAACACTCGTAGTTCAAGGGAGAGAACACAATCCATAGATCATGGGAGAGAACACACCACCCGTAGTTCAAGGGAGAGAACATCATCCGTAGTTCAAGGGAGATAACATAACACCCGTAGTTCAAGGGAGAGAACATCATCCGAAGTTCAAAGGAGAGAACATCATCCGTAGAGAGGAGGGAGAGATCGACATCGGTAATTCAAGGGAGAGAACAACATCCGTAGATCAAGAGAGAGAACATAACATCCGTAAAGGGAGTGAATAACATCCGTAGATAAAGGGAGAGAACATCATCCGCAGATCATGGGAGAGAACATACCACCCGTAGTTTAAGGGAGAGAACATCATCCGTAGTTCAAGAGAGATAACATAACACCTATAGCACAAGGGAGAGAACTTCATTCGTAGATCATGGGAGAGAACATAACACTCGTAGTTCAAGGGAGAGGACATCATCCGTAGATCATGGGAGAGAACATAACACCAGTAGTTCAAGGGAGAGAACATCATCCATAGTTCAAAGGAGAGACCATCATCCATAGTTCAAGCGAGAGAATATTATCTATTGTTCGAGGGAGAGAACATCATCCATTGTTCAAGGGAGAGAACATAACATCCGTAGTTCAAGTGAGAGAACATAACATCCTTAAAGGGAGTGAATAACATCCGTAGATAAAGGGAGAAAACATCATCCGTAGATCAAGGGAGAGAACATTATCCGTAGTTCAAAGGAGAGAACTTCATCCGTAGTTCAAGGGAGAGAACACCATCCGTAATTCAAGGGAGAGAACAACATCTGTATTTCAAGGTAGAGGACATAACACCCGTAGTTCAAGGGAGAGAACATCATCCGTATATCATGGGAGAGAACATAACACCTGTAGTTCAAGGGAGAGAACATCATTCGTAGTTTAAGGGAGATAACATAACACCCGTAGTTCATGGGATAGATCATCATCCGTAGATCATGGGAGAGAGCATAACACCCGTAGTTCAAGGGAAAGAATATCATGCGCAGATCATGGGAGAGAACATAACACCTGTAGTTCAAGGGAGAGAACATAACACCCGTAGTTCAAGGGAGAGAACATCATCCGTAGATCATGGGAGAGAGCATAACACCCGTAGTTCAAGGGAAAGAATATCATGCGTAGATCATCGGAGAGAACATAACACCCGTAGTTCAAGGGAGAGAACATCATCCGTAGATCATGGGAGAGAGTATAACACCCGTAGTTCAAGGGAAAGAATATCATGCGTAGATCATGGGAGAGAACATAACACCCGTAGTTCAAGGGAAAGAATATCATGCGTAGATCATGGGAGAGAACATAACACCCGTAGTTCAAGGGAGAGAACATAACACCCGTAGTTCAAGGGAGAGAACATAACACCCGTAGTTCAAGGGAGAGAACATAACACCCGTAGTTCAAGGGAGAGAACATACCACCCGTAGTTCAAGGGAGAGAACATCATGTGGCGATTCCTTGGACACGTCATGACAAGAAGAAACCTGGAGTACGTCGTGAGAAATCAATGCTTCATCTTACGTTAACATATTCTTATACTTTTGAAATCCATATAAATCACAATGCTTCATCTGAACGTTAATATAGAAACCATTAACACTTAATCTTTATGTTAATTAATTAATTAATTCTTTTTTAAATATTGAAACATTAATGCTTAATCATTAACAATAAAACTAAGGTCCTGCGAAAAGTTAAAATAAAAGCTGGAACAGAAACAGTTATAAATATCATCACGCATTAAAAGAGTTAATCCGCAGCTCTCTCACCCCCACCGGATCCCGCATGCAACCGCCCCCATCCCTTCTCAGATAAGTTATCGCATCAAATACAAACGGGAACATTCGTTCCTGGCCTGCAGCCTGCACGCACGCGCAGCCGTGACGCACATGCGCGTATCTGTAGTATATGTTTTCCATTAAGTGTCGTTAATCGGTGCTTGCGTTTATAAATGTCTACACGACCTGCTCGGCTAAGTGGGACAGATGGGGGTTCTATACTTCCGGCGAGTCCTACCAGCCTCTCTCTCTCTCTCTCTCTCTCTCTCTCTCTCTCTCTCTCTTCTCTCTCTCTCTCTCTCTCTCTCTCTCTCTCTTGGCATCCTTGTATTTTTTGTGAGCTTCCGGGAACGCCAGATTTATGTAACAGCTTAAAGATACCTCCGAGATGGGGTATTAAAGAGGGGTCAACGAAAAGGTGGATTGGTGGATGGGCGGGGGTAATGATTGGTGGGATTGATGGGTGGGTGGGTGTCATGATTGGAGGGATTGATGGGTGGGTGGGTGTGATGATTGGAGGGATTGATGGATGGGTGGGTGTGATGATTGGAGGGATTGATGGATGGGTGGGTGTCATGATTGGAGGGATTGATGGATGGGTGGGTGTGATGATTGGAGGGATTGATGGATGGGTGGGTGTGATTATTGGAGGGATTGATGGATGGGCGGGTGTGATGATTGGTGGGTGTGATTATTGGGTGTATTAAAGGATGGGTGGGTGTGTTGATTGGTGGGTGTGTTGATTGGTGGGTATGAAAACTGGGTGGGTGTGAAAACTGGGTGGGTGTGATGATTGGGTGGGTGTGATGATTGGTGGGTGACATGATTAGGTGTGTGAAGACTGGGTGGGTGTGATGACTGGGTGGGTGTGATGAATTGGTGGGTGTGATGATTGGGTGGGTGTGGTTATTGAGTGGGTGTGGTGATTGGGTGGGTGTGATAACTGGGTAGTTGTGATTATTGGGTGGGTGTGATGATTAGGTGGGTGTGATAATTGGGTGTGTGTGTGATTGGGTGTGTGATGATTGGGTGGGTGTGATAATTGGGTGGGTGTGATGACAGGGGTGATGGATGGGTGGGTGGTATGATTAGGTGGCATGTGATGATTAGGTGGGTGTGATGATTAGGGTGATGAAAGGATGGGGGATGTGATGATTCGGGTGATTTATAGGTGGGTGGGTGGGTGTGATGATTGGGTGGGTGCGATGATTGAGGGGATTGATGAATGGGTGGGTGTGATGATTGGGTGGATGTGATGATTGGGGTGATTGTTGGGTGGGTGTGTTGGTGGGATGATTGAGGGGATTGATGAATGGGTGGGTGTGATGATTGGGTGGATGTGATGATTGGGGTGATTGTTGGGTGGGTGTGTTGGTGGGATGATTGAGGGGATTGATGAATAGGTGGGTGGGATGATTGAGGGGATTGATGAATAGGTGGGTGGGATGATTGAGGGGATTAATTAATGGGTGTGTATGATGATTGAGGGGATCAATGAATGGGTGGGTGTGATGATTGGACGGGTGTGCTTATTGAGTAGATATGATTTGGAGGATGTGACGATTGTATGGATGTGGTGAATGAATGGAGTGATGATTGAGGGTTGTGTGTGTGGTTATTGAGTGGTTGTGGTGATTGGGTGGTTGTGGTGACTGGATAGGAGTGGTGAGACTAGGTGGGTGAATTTGTGAGCTGGGAGACTGACTGATCGATGAAAGCAGCAATCAAATAAATGGGTTAACAGGTTGATTTAGTCACATGTCCTATACAGAATGTCGCAATCAACTCCACCATGTCTTGGCTGTTTGTGATTTTACCAGGCAATTTTACGGCCGACAAGCATTCTATCGAAATCAACGCATGGCGGCCTGGATTAAAATGTACGTGGACAGAAATACAATTTTACTGAACGGAAATGGAAACAAACAGGCCCACCAAACAAGGACTTTGTGGTGAATAAGAAATAGTTGTGAAACCAAAAGAAATGATTATGAAGTCAGACGAAATGGTTACAAAAACAGAAGAAATGCTTATGAACAGAAGAAATGGTTATGAAAACAGAAGAAATGGTTATGAAGACAGAAGAAATGGTTATGAAGACAGAAGAAATGGTTATGAAGACAAAAGCATGATTATGAAGACAAGAAATAGTTATGAAGACAGAACACTGGTTATGAAGACAAGAAATGGTTATGTAGACAAACGAAATGGTTATGAAGACAAAAGAATGGTCATGAAGACAAAATAATGGTTATGAAGCCAAAAGAATGGTTAAGAAAACAGAATGATAAAATAGAAGAAATGGTTACGAAGACAGAAGAATGGTTACGAAGAACAACTGATGACAATGAACTATACTGGGCATGTAAAGAGAGCGGCCGGGAGGTTTAACGCTAAAACTTTCTGTTGACGTCATGTCAAAGGGGATGTAATATTTGTAAAGAGATGTAGGTGTCTGGAAAGGTAAACATGGAAGGAGGCGTACCAGGGAAGAGAAAGACCACGCCGTAGATGGACTGAAGGTATGGCAGATAATGGACACACGTTTACTTCTTACAGGAATGGCCAAAGTAACATTCACCAATAAGAAATAATCTTGTAGGTAACATTTATTATGAAATAACATTTATTCTTAAATTGTAGTTGCATATCCTTTACAGTATGCCGCAGTCCACCCCAGCATTTTCTGGCAAATGTTATGAGAATATACTTGACAACTTGGTGACAACTGGCAAGATTGGGGGGGGGGGGGGAAGAGAGAGAGAGAGAGAGAGAGAGAGAGAGAGAGAGAGAGAGAGCAAGGGGACGACAGAGAAGTAAATATCTAGATGGCTTGACCACATGGCATGGTCGAGACAAGAACACTGAGCTGATCCACGACTCTGGTGATCGAGTGAGATGGTGAAACATGACCGCCCAAGCGTACCGGCATGGCACGTGATGATAAGTCTGCTTTCTGAAAGACCGATGCTTGTACCTTATGAAAACCAACGTAAGGCAGTGGTAGTGTTACGAACGCGGTATGCGGGATTGTGAATCTCGTTTGTAACTCCTTCGCCACAACGCTTCCTACTCCTTCCTCCCTCCTTCCTTCATCCTCTTCCTCCTCCTCCTTCCTCTTCTTCCTCCTCCTTCCTCTTCCTCCTTCCTCTTCCTTCTTCTTCTGCGTTCATCCGGAATGTTTTTGGACGTAATAACTTTGGCTGTTTACAGCTGAGCACCTTTCGGCCGACACATCCGACTTCTTCAGGCATTTCTTGACCGGGTTACCTTCCCGGGTGGCAATACAACTGAGACCTTCGAAGTGTGGACAAGTAGAAATCACATGGAAGCTGAAGGAAACAAACAGTGCTGTATTACAAACAACCCCACTGGCGATAATACTAAATTAGACAATTGCACAATAGCGAAAACGCTAAATTAGACAAGTGCACGATAGCGAAAACGCAAAATTAGATAAGTGCACAATAGCGTAAACGCTAAATTAGGCAAGTGCACAATAGCGAAAACGCTAAATTATACAAGTACACAATAGCGAAAACGCAAAATTAGACACGTGCACAATAGCGAAAATGCTACATTATATTAGTTTATACAAGTGCACAATAGCGAAAACGCTAATTTAGACAAGTGCACCATAGCAAAAACGCTAAATTAGACAAGTGCGTAATAACGAAAAGCAAAATTAGACAAGCGCACAATAGTGAACACGCTAAATTAGACAAGTGCACAATAGCGAAAACGCTAAATTAGACAAACGCACAATAACTACTTCGGGGACACAAAAAGATCTACTTAGGGGAACAGGGAACGGCCAGTTTACCTTTGAAATGCGGCGATAGTTGCATGTTAACGGACCACATCAAGAGATGGATACTTACCTGAGAAATGCGGCGATAGTTGCATGTTAACGGACAACATCAAGAGATGGATATTTACCTGAGAAATGCGGTGATCGTTACATGTTACCGGACAACATCAAGAGATGGATATTTATCTGAGAAATACGGCGAGCGTTGCACTTTAACAGACAACATCAAGAGATTGATATATATGACCTTGTGAGTGCAACCTACAATTGAGACAAAGTATTGAAGACATTACATTCAGTCTTCAATGCGGAGATGGCACTGCACGACGCTAACGATGATAATTGTCCTTGCTGCCAGCTCACCCACACCACATCCTCAACCCTCTTCAACCACAACCGACATCCGCCAGTTAATGAGGCCGACATGTTCTCGCAACTCCACGCATTTTTCCCTCACTATTTTCATTAACAAGTCTAATCATCTCTTTTCCAATTACCCGCGCATGTTTTTCATCTGTCCTAACGCATCTGTCATCCATTCTGTCTATACGCATCTTTTCGCCACGAATAAGTCCGGTGCCACACTAATTAAGAAGCCAATTTAAATTGTCGATACCGCCCTGTGCCCCTCCTCACTCCACCGCCCTCTTCTCGCCCTTCATTCTACCAGCCTTTTACAGCGCTGACCAGTCCGTTAATTATCTCAAGCTGTGATGAATCCCTTCCCTAGTACGACATTTCTTGTCGTCTCAAAGGGCATATTGATCTTGTAAAGATGCTGCTGTCCATGAAAGATGTAGACACATCCTTCCCATTTACCTTCTTCGCGCCATCTGCCACGTCTGGCCTTTGGAGAACTACTTTTTTATTTACGCGGACGGGCACAGAAGTTATAAACACTAATGAGAACTGGAGACTAATGAAGATGTATTCATTCTCCATCTCCACAATATCCAGAACAGTGATCTATACCCAGGGGACTACTTCTGGCCTCTGACCTCAACGCACTCAGCCAATTAGAGAGGGACCTTATCCTGACACGGTTGCTTCTTGGTTCCCTGGGAAAAAAGTCTATCCGGGAAGTAATTTATACGGCAGGCATTAAAGTGGACACATGCAAGGTAGGAGACCACCAGAGAGTTCAACCAGGAAGATGGACTGGGAGAGATAGTAGTGGTTAACCGGTACTGGACGTCCGCGACGATGATGGACAGGCAGTGTGGAACTACGGTTAGAATGTGTTGATTGAAGAGGGCTTGGGGGATGTGTCCGTGGTGGGAGTAAATACAGACAGATGTGCTTGCACCACAGAAGTGGAAGCAGAAGACGAATAATGATGATGATTATAATAATCAGAAAAAGACCAGGAGAAAGAGAAGAAGACGACGACGAAGAGGAGTAGAAGGGGGGAAGGAGGAGGAGGGGGAAGGAGGAGGAGGAGAAGGAAGTGGAGGAGGAGGAAATGGACGAGGATGAGGTGGATGATGAGAAGCACCAAGAATGCATGTAGATATCGATCTCATCAAATAGTGACCCGGCTCAGAGATTTCAGTCATCTATATCAGAGAGTTATCACTTCATCTTCTATATCAGAGAGTTATCACTTCATCTTCTATATCAGACAGTTATCACGCCATCTTCTATATCAGACAGTTATCACGCCATCTTCTATATCAGACAGTTATCACTTCATCTTCTATATCAGACAGTTATCACGCCATCTTCTATATCAGACAGTTATCACTTCATCTTCTATATCAGAGAGTTACCACTTCATCTTCTATATCAGACAGTTATCACTTCATCTTCTATATTAGACAGTTATCACTTCATCTTCTATATCAGACAGTTATCACGCCATCTTCTATATCAGACAGTTATCACTTCATCTTCTATATCAGACAGTTATCACGCCAATCTTCTATATCAGACAGTTATCACTTCATCTTCTATATCAGACAGTTATCAACTTCATCTTCTATATCAGACAGTTATCACTTCATCTTCTATATTAGACAGTTATCACTTCATCTTCTATATCAGACAGTTATCACTTCATCTTCTATATCAGACAGTTATCACGTCATCTTCTATATCAGAGAGTTACCACTTCATCTTCTATATCAGACAGTTATCACGCCATCTTCTATATCAGACAGTTATCACTTCATCTTCTATATCAGACAGTTATCACTTCATCTTCTATATTAGACAGTTATCACTTCATCTTCTATATTAGACAGTTATCACTTCATCTTCTATATCAGACAGTTATCACTTCATCTTCTATATCAGACAGTTATCACGCCATCTTCTATATCAGACAGTTATCACGCCATCTTCTATATTAGACAGTTATCACTTCATCTTCTATATCAGACAGTTATCACTTCATCTTCTATATCAGACAGTTATCACGCCATCTTCTATATCAGACAGTTATCACTTCATCTTCTATATCAGACAGTTATCACTTCATCTTCTTTATCAGACAGTTATCACGCCATCTTCTATATCAGACAGTTATCACGTCATCTTCTATATCAGAGAGTTACCACTTCATCTTCTATATCAGACAGTTATCACTTCATCTTCTATATTAGACAGTTATCACTTCATCTTCTATATCAGACAGTTATCACGCCATCTTCTATATCAGACAGTTATCACTTCATCTTCTATATCAGACAGTTATCACGCCATCTTCTATATCAGACAGTTATCACTTCATCTTCTATATCAGACAGTTATCACTTCATCTTCTATATCAGACAGTTATCACTTCATCTTCTATATTAGACAGTTATCACTTCATCTTCTATATCAGACAGTTATCACTTCATCTTCTATATCAGACAGTTATCACGTCATCTTCTATATCAGAGAGTTACCACTTCATCTTCTATATCAGACAGTTATCACGCCATCTTCTATATCAGACAGTTATCACTTCATCTTCTATATCAGACAGTTATCACGTCATCTTCTATATCAGACAGTTATCACTTCATCTTCTATATCAGAGAGTTATCACATCATCTTCTATATCAGACAGTTATCACGCCATCTTCTATATCAGACAGTTATCACATCATCTTCTATATCAGACAGTTATCACTTCATCTTCTATATCAGACAGTTATCACTTCATCTTCTATATCAGACAGTTATCACTTCATCTTCTATATCAGACAGTTATCACTTCATCTTCTATATCAGACAGTTATCACTTCATCTTCTATATCAGACAGTTATCACGCCATCTTCTATATCAGACAGTTATCACGTCGTCTTCTATATCAGACAGTTATCACGCCATCTTCTATATCAGACAGTTATCACATCATCTTCTATATCAGACAGTTATCACTTCATCTTCTATATTAGACAGTTATCACTTCATCTTCTATATCAGACAGTTATCACTTCATCTTCTATATCAGACAGTTATCACTTCACCTTCTATATCAGACAGTTATCACTTCATCTTCTATATCAGACAGTTATCAAGTCATCTTCTATATCAGACAGTTATCACTTCATCTTCTATATCAGACAGTTATCACTTCATCTTCTATATCAGACAGTTATCACTTCAACTTCTATATCAGACAGTTATCACGCCATCTTCTATATCAGACAGTTATCAATTCATCTTCTATATATCGAACAATTATCAATTCATCTTCTATATATCGGACAGTTACCACTTCATCTTCTATATCAGACAGTTATCACTTCATCTTCTATATCAGACAGTTATCACTTCATCTTCTATATCAGACAGTTATCACGTCATCTTCTATATCAGACAGTTATCACTTCATCTTCTATATCAGACAGTTATCACGTCGTCTTCTATATCAGACAGTTATCACGTCATCTTCTATATCAGACAGTTATCACTTCATCTTCTATATCAGACAGTTATCACGCCATCTTCTATATCAGACAGTTATCACTTCATCTTCTATATCAGACAGTTATCACGTCATCTTCTATATCAGACAGTTATCACGTCGTCTTCTATATCAGACAGTTATCACTTCATCTTCTATATCAGACAGTTATCACGCCATCTTCTATATCAGACAGTTATCACTTCATCTTCTATATCAGACAGTTATTACTTCATCTTCTATATCAGACAGTTATCACTTCATCTTCTATATCAGACAGTTATCACTTCATCTTCTATATCAGACAGTTATCACGTCGTCTTCTATATCAGACAGTTATCACTTCATCTTCTATATCAGACAGTTATCACGCCATCTTCTATATCAGACAGTTATCACGTCGTCTTCTATATCAGACAGTTATCACGCCATCTTCTATATCAGACAGTTATCACTTCATCTTCTATATCAGACAGTTATCACGTCGTCTTCTATATCAGACAGTTATCACGTCGTCTTCTATATCAGACAGTTATCACTTCATCTTCTATATCAGACAGTTATCACTTCATCTTCTATATCAGACAGTTATCACTTCAACTTCTATATCAGACAGTTATCAGGTCATCTTCTATATCAGACAGTTATCACATTATCTTCTATATCAGACAGTTATCACTTCATCTTCTATATCAGACAGTTATCACCTCATCTTCTATATCAGACAGTTATCACGCCATCTTCTATATCAGACAGTTATCACTTCATCTTCTATATCAGACAGTTATCACTTCATTTTTTATATCAGCCAGTTATTACATCAACTTCTTTTTTTTCCGCATATCCTTTACAGGACATCGTTGTCAACACCAGCATTTTACCGCCGTCGTTGATTTCATGGCAAGATTACGCTCAGTAGTTTGCCACTGCTTCTGAGCGGCCGGCTCACTTATCCCGTAAGTTACCAACGCGGTGAGAACCGCTTCCAATTCTCGTGCACTGCGTTACCCTAGTGGATAAACGGGATTACGGAGAAAATCGTTTAACCCCTCGGCCAGGGAGATTCAACTTCTATATCAACCAGTTGTTACTTCAACTTCTATATCAGCTATCACTTCAACTTCTTTATCAGTTATCACTTCAACTTTTATATAAGCAAGTTATCACTTCAACTTTTATATAAGCAAGTTATTACTTCAACTTTTATATCAGACAGTTATTACTTCAATGTCTATATCAGACAATTATTACTTCAACTTTTATATCAGACAATTATTACTTCAACTTTTATATCAGCTGTGTCAGGTCTTAGTCAGATATGACTGAGCTACCGTTTAACAGTACACGGTACTACCTGCTTTCTGTTAGCGCCGAACGTTGGGCGGCGCTTACCAAACCCGACACCCCACATTGTGCCAACGGCTTCGGGCGGAAGAGCGCAATTGGGAGGGTACAAGCCTTACCCTGGTACGAGGAAATACAACCTAAATACAAAATGTCATGGCATGGCAGACCAGGCCCTAAGCCTTGGTTGGCGGCTGGTCTAGGATCGAAGCTCCGACAGGCGGACAGTTAGAGCATTGCTTTGCTGATCCGGCAGCTTCTGCAGCTTGTCTTGTTCCAGATGTAGAGGTGTTACCTTTCCTCTGGAGTGAACTAGGCAGGCCAAGAGAGGGATCATGCTGCATGGGCAACACATAATCTGTATATTTTAGCCCAGGCTTTGTACTATGGACAGGCAATAACTCCATCCCTGGCTTAACCGGTCTCGGAATCAAAGCGAGAGGCAACTGTTACGGGTTTATAAGTCCCTGTCAGTTGGCGAAATTGAACAGCAGATGGACAGATGGGTAGAGCACTATTTAGAACTTTACTCAAGTGAGACCATACTAGCGGATGATGCCCTCAACGCCATAGAGGCTCTACCAACTCTTGACCACCTGGACACACTTCCCACCATAACAGAAGTTAAGTGTGCTATAAATGAGCTTGCATCTGGCAAGGCTCCAGGTAAGGATGGAATTCCAATAGAGGTTATCAGGAGTGGGCAAGACACACTCACTCTACAGATCCACCAGCTAATAGAGCTATGCTGGCGTGAAGGACAAGTCCCACAGGATTTCAAAGATTCAAGCATCATAACACTGTACAAGAACAAGGGCGATCGGAGCGACTGCAACAACTATAGGGGTATCTCACTTCTGTGTATTGTTGGAAAAGTATTTGCCAGAATTGTTCTGCGCAGACTTCAAGTCCTAGGAGATCAAGTCTACCCCGAATCACAGTGCGGCTTCCGTCAGAACCGGTCTACCATTGATATGATATTCTCACTGCGACAAATGCAAAAAAAATGCCGTGAACAGAATCAACCACTGTTTATTGCCTTCATCGACCTCACAGAGGCATTTGATTTGGTCAGTCGTGAGGGTCTGTTCAAAACACTAAAGAAGATTGGCTGCCCACCAACTCTTCTGTCCACTGTGGAATCGTTCCCACAGGCATGAAGGGTACAATCAAGTTTGCTGGTGCAACTTATGAAGAGTTTGAAATCAAGAGTGGAGTTAAGCAAGGTTGTGTACTAGCTCCCACACTGTTTGGAATATACTTTTCACTTCTACTGAAATATGCCTTTCGTGATCAGGATGACGGTATATACATTCACTCACGCTCAGATGGGGGCCTCTACAATGCTCAGAGATTGAAGGCCAAGACCAACATTAGGAGGGTACTGATCAGAGAGTTGCTTATTGCAGATGATGCTGCAGTTACGACCCACTCTGAGGAAGAATTGCAATGTCTACTATCTGCATTCTCCAATGCTTGTTCTGAATTTGGTTTAACAATTAGCAAAAAGAAGACACAGATTATGTCACAAGGTGCACATGGGGTACCATCAATCTTTATTGACGACGCCGAACTAGAGATGGTAGACCATTTTACATATCTAGGATCAGTGGTAAATAGCAAATTATCCCTAGATCAGGAAATCAACATCCGGATTGGTAAGGCAGCAACAACAATGAACAGGTTAAGAAAAAGAGTCTGGGAGAACAGGAAGCTTACGGCTAAAACAAAAGTCCTTGTCTATCAAGCCTGTGTCCTCAGTACTCTTGTTTATGGCAGTGAAACCTGGACAACTTACTCACACCAAGAGAAACGTTTAAACAGCTTTCATATGCGGTGTCTGCGAAGAATTCTTGGTATTAAGTAGCAAGAAAAATCACAAATACTGAAGTATTAGAAAGATCAGGTTGTGTGACGGTTTATTCCATGCTCAGTCTTCGGAGACTTAGATGGATAGGACATCTTAGGAGAATGGATGATGGTAGAATACCAAAGGACATCTTTTTTGGTGAATTACAGATGGGTAAGAGATCTCAGGGTCGGCCCCTACTACGATACAAAGATGTGTGTAAGCGGGACATGATTGATACAGGCATTGATAATGCACAGTGGGAGCAAGTCGCCGCTGAACATGGAGGGCAAAGATCAGAAATGGAATAAAGACAAAGGAGAAAATTATTGCAGATAAGTCACACACCGAGCGTGTGAGACGTAAGATTGTGCATGATGGTGGAAATGACCAAGTGTTCACATGTACCCACTGTGAACGAATATTTACAGCGCGAATTGGCCTTGTCAGTCACATTCGCTACCGCCATAGGTAAAAGTTATTATGCCTTTTTACAGCACAAACACGCCATAATTATCCCAATTTGGAAAAACAAAGGCAGCAAAAGAGATTGCACACAATACAGAGGCATTTCACTGTTGAGTCATACTGGGAAAATATTTTGCAAAATTCTTGAAAAAAGATTACGAACTACTTTAGAACCCCAGCTAAGCGAAACGCAGCTTGGATTTAGGAAAAACAAAGGATGCACAGACGCCATTTTTGCTCTTAGACAACTTATAGAAAAATCAATTGAATTCAATGAAACACTCTACTTAGCCTTTGTTGACCAAGAAAAGGCATTCGATAGGGTAGATAGAAACAAGCTGTGGGAAATCCTTAAACAATATGGAGTGAGTACACATCTAACAAACCTATGTAGAAGTTTATACAACAACAGTGAATGCATAGTGAGAGCAACTGGAGGACACTCAGAACCCTTCACCATAAGATCTGGAGTACGACAAGGTTGTGTCCTGTCCCCTCTCTTGTTCATAACATATATAGACAACATATGTAAAGAAACCAGCCAAGCAGAGACAGCAAGAATACCGCATGACGAGAACACAGAAGAAGAACCATCTGCAAATCTAACCATTAGAGAACTCCTGTTTGCGGACGACCAAGCACTAATAGCAAAATCAGAAGCTGAATTACAAGACCACATGAATAGTCTAAACGAAATGTGTAGGGAACATAACATGAAAATTAGCACAAGCAAAACAGAGGTAATGACTATAACTAAAGAAGAACAAACAGCAACAATTCACCTAAACGAACATCCCTTGAAACAAGTAAAGAGCTTCAAGTACCTAGGAAGTATAATATCATCAAATGGCAGATCAGAAGACGAGATCGAAAATAGGTGCAATAAGGCAAATCAACTCATTGGACAAATGGCACCAATACTAAAGAACAAACATGTATCAATAACTACTAAGAAAGCACTTTACAACACAATCTTCCTACCAACTCTGTGCTACCAATGCCAAACCTGGACAATGACAGAAAAAGAGAAAAGAAAAATCACAACAACAGAAATGAGGTTCCTGAGAAGAATACTCAACGTATCAAGAAGAGATAAGATCAGAAATGAAGAAATCAGGACTAAAGTGGGGGTTAAAGCTGCTCTAGATTTTATTAGAAAGCAGCAAGTCAAATGGTTTGGCCATGCATGTAGGCTACCAGTCAACAGCATGCCACAACAAGCAATGATGTACAGACCAGTTGGAAACAGAGGAAGAGGCCGACCACGTAAACGTTGGACGGAGGGAATAACAGAATCCATGGGAATGTCGATATACGAAGCCCATAACCGGGCACTCTCACGAAGTTTATACTTCACCTCGACACCGCAAGGTACAAGAGGAACATGATGAGAGAGAGACAGCACAAACTATCGTCTGTCAAGACGGCATGGTGCCAATGATGTATATCAGACAGTTATTACTTCAATGTCTATATCAGACAGTTATTACTTCAATGTCTACATCAGACAGTTATCACTTCACCTTCTATATCAGACAGTTATTACTTCACTTTCTATATCAGACAGTTATCACTTCAATGTCTATATCAGACAGTTATTACTTCAATGTCTATATCAGACAGTTATCACTTCAATGTCTATATCAGACAGTTATCACTTCAATGTCTATATCAGACAGTTATTACTTCAACTTCCATATCAGACAGTTATCACTTCAACTTCCATATCAGACAGTTATCACTTCAACTTTTAAACCAGACAGTTATTACTTCAATTCCTTCCCAGCAGAGAATTATTACATTACTTCCTTACCACCAGTTACTTTACATCTATCTCTGGCTGTAACTACTTTAACTTTTTCACTCCTAGACAATTACTACATCAATCATTTATCTTCTAGGCCAGTGGTTCTCAACAATTTTCAGCCCATGCCCCCATTCACCATATGTTGAGAATGCCATTCCTTCCCCTTTCGTATTTCCTCCCTATAAATTTTCCCGTCCCCCCCCCCCACCCTGCTCTTAGATAGTATACGTAAAAATGGAAGCTAACTTTAATAACACATACTAGAACAAGTTTAGACGTCTGCATAAAACGTGATTTGTGGGTCTAAATACATTATAAGACGAATGTCAAAAAGGCGAGGAGTACAGAACCGTAAAGCATGGAGGGAAAACAATATCAAGTTATCGGTTCTTGTATTAACGCGATCTTGAAATAATCTTCATTTCCAACCCCCCCCCCCCCCCTGGAAACCTTAAAATTCCCCCCTAGGGGGGAATTCCCCACCGGATGAGAACAACTGCTCTAGGCAAATACTTATAACTGATATTCCACGAGCAAACATTTCTATCATCAAGTCCAGATCTCCGCAGTATTCTCAAACATACGTGTGGTACAGAAATTCTTAGTTAAATCTTCGATACACGAACTTTCGCATAAAGAAAGACGCAGATAACGAAACGTTGAAAAATGTGCGAATGTTGATGAGTCGAGCCCTGTTACCAAGGGTTATCCACAAAGTGTGAGCAGCAAATGTCAAGCATAATTACTCAACAACTGGAAAAATTCTCCCAGCAAATCAATTAGCAACATACGCACACAAGGAGAAGCTTGCCAGAAACAAAAACCGTTACTAGCTGCCAGCTAAATATACAATTAGTAGGCCAAAAAGAAACAGACACGCCAGTGCAATCAGGCATACGGCAGCTGACTGGAAGAGACGCTTAAAGAAAATGATTCCTTCTGGCTTTAATTGGCTCCATTTCTGTGTGTGTAATTGGTAGTTTATTATGGAAAACGGGAGAGAGCGAGAGAGGTGGAAGAGGAAGAGACGGAGAGAGAAGGGTGGAAGAGGAAGAGACGGAGCGAGAGAGAGGAGGAGGGGGTAAAAATGTCAGGAATAATGAGGTTTCAGTAAATGAGTCACTCTTCCGTTTTGGGGAAACAAGAAATTCCATGAAGTATGGGTACTCTGTACATTTTGGCAAGAATCGGACTTCTCTGTGTCCTCAGAACTCCACTGGGTATCGACGCTGGATCTCGCATTTCTTCGATTTAAAAAAAAAACAACATATTTTATATTCAACCGAAACCCCTATACCAGTGGTTCTCAACCTTTTTTGGCCCATGCACCCCTTCACCATATGTTCAGAACGTCATTACCCCCTTTCGTATTTCCTCCCTTTAAATTCCCCCTCCCCCGCCCCTAACAGTATACGTACAAATGGAAGCTAAATTTAATAACACACACTAGAACAAGTCTAGACGTCGGCTACAACGTGATTTGCGGGTCTACTTACGTTATAAAACGAATTTCAGAAGGGCGTAAAGTATGGAGGGAAAAACAATATCAAGTAATCGGTTCTTTTATTAACGCGATCTTGAAATAATCTTTATTCCCCAACCCCCTGTACACCCTAAAATCCCCCCCCCCCCCAACCGGTTGAGAACCACTGCTCTATACCTTAGCCAGCTCCCTGTGGGTACCTGGTTGGGGGGCTGTCGACACTGAAATGCCTTAAACCTGACCAGCCCAGGCCTGATCCCCAGTCAGTCCGCATGCCTGGTAAATATTGGTATCACGTCGGTTGCTTGTACTTTTTAAGACTTTTTTATATTCATCTGATGCTGGCTCGACCTGGAAGTCTACGTCAATTTAAAAACAAAATCGAATCCACCCCAATGCAGATTTGAACTCTTGACACCCGGACCAGTAGGCGAAAGTTTAGCAACTACGCCACCGCGGTTCTTGTTCATGGGTATACGGGTAGGGGTCAACATTCCTATAGAACTTATGTACATGAGTATCTGATAAGGGTCAACATTCCTATAGAACTTATGTACATGGGTGTATGGGTAGGATTCAACATTCCTATAGAACTTATGTACATAGGTATCTGATAGGGGTCAACATTCCTATAGAACTTATGTACATGGGTATATGGGTAGGATTCAACATTCCTATAGCACTTATGTACATGGGTATCTGATAGGGGTCAAAATTCCTATATAACTTATGTACACAGGTACACTGGTAGAGTCAACATTCCTATAGAACTTACGTACATGGGTATACGGGTAGGGTCAACATTCCTATAGAACTTATGTACATGGGTACACAGGTAGGGGTCAACATTCCTATAGAACTTATGTACATGGGTACACGGGTAGGGGTCAACATTCCTATAGAACTTATGTACACGGGTACACGGGTAAAGGGTCAACATTCCTATAGAACTCATGTACATGGGTATATGGGTAGGGTCAACATTCCTATAGAACTCATGTACATGGGTATATGGGTAGGGTCAACATTCCTATAGAATTTATGTACATGGGTAGCTGATAGGGGTCAACATTCCTATAGAACATATGAACATGGGTATATGGATAGAGCCACCATTCCTATAGAACTTGTGTACATGGGTATATGGGTAGGGTCAACATTCCTATAGAACTTATGTACACGGGCACACGGGTAAGGGGTCAACATTCCTATAGAACTCATGTACATGGGTATAGGGGTAGGGTCAACATTCCTAAAGAACTCATGTACATGGGTATATGGCTAGGGTCAACATTCCTATAGAACTTATGTACATGGGTAGGGATCAACATTCCTATAGAACTTATGTACACGGGTACATGGGTAAGGGGCCAACATTCCTATAGAAATTATGTACATGGGTATAGGGGTAGGGTCAACATTCCTATAGAACTCATGTACATGGGTATATGGCTAGGGCCAACATTCCTATAGAACTTATGTACATGGGTAGGGATCAACATTCCTATAGAACTCATGTACATGGGTACATGGGTAAGGGGCCAACATTCCTATAGAACTTATGTACACGGGTAAGGGGTCAACATTCCTATAGAACTCATGTACATGGGTACACGGGTAGGGGTCAACATTCCTATAGAACTTATGAACATGGGTATACGGGTAGAGTCAACATTCATATAGAACTTATGTACATGAGTATACGGGTAGGGTTCAACATTCCTATAGCACCTGCACTTTCGTGTGGATGTGAAACGTGGACAATGAGCAGACAAGCTGACAAACATCTGATGGTAGTGGGAATGTGGTGTCTGAGAAAAATGAAAACCATGAATAGACAGAAAAACCAGTGAGCAAGTCCTATAACAAACAAATGAAAACAATAAACTGATTAATACAGAAATTAGAAGTTGACAGTCAAGATTATTAGAGCACGTTATGAGAAGAAATAAACTAGAGAATTTGGTCACAACTGGCAAGATCCAGGGAAGGAGAATGAGGGGAAGGCAGAGAAGTAAATACCTGGATGGCTTGGCCACGTGGCATGGTCGATTCAATAACACAAGAGCTGATCCACAACTCTGGTGATCGAGTGAGATGGCGAGACATGACCGCCCACGTTTATCGGCATGGCACATGATGATGATGACTTTGAACTCAAGCGTAGTCCATACACATGTTACTACTTCTAGTGTACTGGACTGGTTTTTGGATGTGGATTTGCTTTCCCTATGACCAGTGAACCTCGCCACCAGGTGAACCCACTCCGACTTCTGAGGTGTTTGTAATTAACGCCTCCTAGTCAAGGGCGAAAAGTCAATATTTTAATCCAATTGACCGGCGCAAGGGCTGAACCCGCTACCTTGGCATCATCACACGGGAAGTTAAGAAGTGCTATTATCCATTCGGTCATGGTGACCTTCGCACATGATGATGATGATGATGATGATGATGATGATGATGATGATGATGATGATGATGATGATGATGATGATGATGATGATGATGATGATGATACGGAAACCTGAAATTAGCACATCAACTGAAAATAACGCGTGCGCCCATGGATAGAAATGTGACAGAAGAGTGTTCTGTTCAACATTAACTGGCACGAGAACAGAACAATCGGATCTACCCACCAAGAACTTCATCAAGAAAGGAGATTGGTTATTACGATTAATTAAATAGTCGTTACTTACTTAGTCGTTAGTTAATAAGTCGTTAGTTAATTAGTCGTTAGTAAGTAACTCGTTAGTTATTAGTCGTTAGAAAATTAGTCGTTAGTTATTAAGTCGATAGTCAGTTAGTCGGTAGTTAATTAGCCGTTAGTAAGTCGTAATTAGTTAGTCGATAGTTAGTTAATCGATAGTTAATTAGTCGTTAGTTAGTAAGTCGTTATTTAGTAAGTCAATAATTATTTAATCGATAGTTAGTTAGTCGATAGTTAATTAGTCGATAGTTAGTAATTTTTCGTTATTAAGTCGTTAGTTAGTCATTAGTTAGTAAGTCGTTAGTTAGTCGATAGTTAGTTAATCGCTAGTTAGTTAATCGATAGTTAGTCGATAGTTAGTTTGTTTTTAGTTAGTCGATAGTTAGTATTTTGTTAGTCGGTAGTTAGTCAATAGTTAGTTAGTCGTTAGTTAGTTAATCGATAGTTGGTCGATAGTTTGTTTTTAGTTAGTCGATAGTTAGTCTATTGTTAGTTAGTCGTTAGTTAGTCGATAGTTAGTTAGTCGTTAGTTAGTCAGCCAGCCAGCCAGTCAGTTCTAGTTAGTTAGTTCTGGTTAGTTAGTTAGTCGCAGTTTCAACTTCACGGTAAAAGATAACCCCATAATGCTCTATTCCTGTGCCAGTGAATATCACACAAAATGCTCCTCACTGTCCCGTGTGAAACGTGGAACAGACTGCTCCGACAACACAACAACTCGCACAGGCATACATTCATAAGGCCGCCGCCAAAATGCAAACACAACAGTCCGCCAATAAAATTACAGTTCATCGTCGATGGAAGCGGTAGTTACTAGAAAAACCACCAGTTGCACACACATGAGGCAAAACCAGCTAAGTAAGAGGCAAATGAAACACCTGGGGCATGTACAAAGAAGAAAATGCCAGGGCGTGGTAATGGAGAGAGGTGTATCGGTGAAGGTGAGAAAGGGGAGTCATAACACAATAAGTCGTAACACTTGTTAGGACTACACTTCAGCTCAAAGCAAGCGAAGGAAATAAAACAAACAGATAATAACCAAAGACTACTATGAGATTCTTACGCGTCTGTTATTCACTAAGGTAAACCTTAATTATGTAAACAGAGAGAATTGATTTTCTCTTTAAAACTACCGTGGTATTATGAAACATAAGACAATGTCTTTTGTTAACTTCAGTTGAAAGGATTCATTATGCTACTTCATTTTTTGTTAAACTGTTTTTAAAATGTAGTATACAGCTCACGAGTTGCAGCTAAACATGACAGTCAATAAATTGTGCAATTTATTGTTTATTTCTTCATGATTCAAAATCAGAGAAATGGCTAATAGAATTGTCTCGACGCAGTGCCATTTGCCATGAGGGATGTATCGCAGTTTCGCGTATGAATACGTGTTTATGTTTTCGAGTCACTCCAATTAAAAAACGTAAGCTCTTTGAATTAGTGAACGCCGTTCTACTTTTGTCCGCAGTCATACATAGACAGCTAGAGCTAATTAAGAGCTAAAAACGCGAAGGAACTGCCATTTAAGCTCCAGTGAATGGGGCAATTTGCGGTGAGAATGGAAGCTCATTTGTTCGCGATAGACATGCGAGATGTCAGAGCGGAAATTGAAGTCAGAGCCGAGGCAATGTGGACAAAAGGGCAAGATGTAATTGAAGATTGGCTGGATAATATGTTGAAGAATGGGATAAAGTAATGGAGGATGTCGAGGATGACGGAGTGAAGGGGTAGGTGAGCAGGAGAACACAGGACCGCGATGAATGCTCGGTAATTACAGGAACATGTGTTAGCAGAAAGCGAATTGTTTGAAAAATGAAAAACAAGTAGGCAAAGGGTGGAGCATAGAATAATTTAGTGTATGGCGGGGCGGGAAAAGTTTCCAGTAGAGTAATGAGGAAAGAGACAGTGTCCTTATTGTAATATATACGGTAAAACCAAGCGGTTTCTAATGTAACATATATGGTCAGAACTGATTGGAGGCCAGCATGGCTGAAAGGGTAAGTATTCACGCTCTTAAACTTCCGGTACGCTCGCTGGTGAGGTGGCGGGTTCAATCCCTAAACCGGTCAGTTGGACTGAAATGTTGACTTCCCGTCCTACAGAAGTCCTTCAAGTCCTTCATTACAAGTCCTTCAGAAGTCGGAAGTGGGTTCGAATCATGGCGAGGCTCACTGGTAATATGAAAAGCTAACACACACGTACACTCCCTAGTTGTAGAACGTGTCTGGACTACGCTCAAGTTCAGAGCGAATGAACGAACAAAAAATTTAAAACAAAAAAGAAAGTAGATGAACGTTTCTGATATACCACACGCCATAGTTCTCCCCGTTATCACGTATTGGAGTAGAGGCTTTGAATCCACTCACTCCACCCCCTCATATCTTCTGCTCATCTCCTGTAGCTCATTCTATGTCCTTCCCATAATATTAACCTCCTCTATAATTCTCTTCTGTATGGTTTTAGGTTTGCCTCTATTTCCTGAGTCCTGTGAGTTCCAGAGGTAGGGCGTTCTAATAAACGTTATTAACCATGTTACCAACGTCCAAATACCGTAAGATGATGCTTAAGCGATCTTATTCTGTCAAATATGGCAAGGTGACACACGCGTTATTTATGTAATACATACGGTAAGCTGAGATAAGAGACCATAATTTAAAGTAAAGATGATCTGCTTTATTGCACTAGACTCCATTAGTCTGTATCCACAGGGAGGCCTGCTGAAAGTGTCCCACAAAGCACAAACTCCCAAGCTCCAGCGTTGATCCCCATGGGCCTCCAAAATATATGCACCCGTGAGCAGAATGACGGAGTGCAAATACGAGCCGACGGCCCTAGGATCACGAGGCGGTAGCTTGACCACAAAGCCAAGGAGATACCGAAGAGTCCGCCAATGCCACCGTCCACAACCAAGAGGCTTGTTGCTTGACCATAAAGCCAAGGAGAAACCGAGGAGTCCGCCAATGCTACCGTCCACAACCAACTGTCGATATTCAAGTCAATAATGAAAGATTAGAATTAACGTCAAGCCAACTCTACGTGTAGCCACACAATAGGATAAAATGGCACCTGTAACATGCAGATCTCCACTAGAAGTGGCATGGCAAACTGCACGTTGGACCAGATGAAAGGTATACTTCTCTCCAGATACCATCCACACATGACAAACTGCACATTGGACCAGATGAAAGGTATACTTCACTCACCCAAGGCAAACTGCACATTGGACTAGATGAAAGGTATACTTCACTCCAAATACCACCCATGGCAAACTGCACATTGGAACAGATGAAAGGTATACTTCACTCCAAATACCACCCATGACAAACTGCACATTGGACCAGATGAAAGGTATACTTCACTCCAAATACCACACATGACAAACTGCACATTGGACCAGATGAAAGGTATACTTCACTCCAAATACCACCCATGGCAAACTGCACATTGGAACAGATGAAAGGTATACTTCACTCCAAATACCACCCATGGCAAACTGCACATTGGAACAGATGAAAGGTATACTTCACTCCAAATACCACCCATGGCAAACTGCACATTGGACCAGATGAAAGGTATACTTCTCTCCAAATACCACACATGACAAACTGCAAGTTGGACCAGATGAAAGGTATACTTCACTCCAAATACCACACATGACAAACTGCACATTGGACAAGATGAAAGGTATACTTCACTCCAAATACCACCCATGGCAAACTGCACATTGGACTAGATGAAAGGTATACTTCACTCCAAATACCACCCATGGCAAACTGCACATTGGAACAGATGAAAGGTATACTTCACTCCAAATACCACCCATGGCAAACTGCACATTGGACCAGATGAAAGGTATACTTCTCTCCAAATACCACACATGGCAAACTGCACTTTGGATCAGATGAAAGGTATACTTCTCTCCAAATACCACAGACACTGCAACAATGGAACACGTTAAATGTATTCAGCAATTCTCTCTGGAATAGAAAAACTCGGAGCTTAACAAAACAGATGGAGCATTTACCAAATATTTAGTGGAACCTGACTAAACAGATGGAGCATTCACCAAATAGTTAGTGGAACTTGACTAAACAGATGGAGCATTTACCAAATAGTTAGTGGAACTTGACCAAACAGGTGGATCATTTACCAAATAGTTAGTGGAACTTGACTAAACAAATGGAGCATTTACCAAATAGTTAGTGGAACTTGACTAAACATGTGGATCATTTACCAAATAGTTAGTGGAACTTGACTAAATAGATGGAGCATTTACCAAATATTTAGTGGAACTTGACTAGACAGATGGAGCATTTACCAAATATTTAGTGGAACTTGACTAAACAGATGGAGCATTCACCAAATAGTTAGTGGAACTTGACTAAACAGATGGAGCATTTACCAAATATTTAGTGCAGCTTGACTAAACAGATGGAGCATTTACCAATTATTTAGTGCAACTTGAGTAAACAGACGGGGAATTCACCAAATAGTTATTGGAACTTGACTAAATAGATGGAGCATTCACCAAATAGTTAGTGGAACTTGACTAAAAAGATGGAGCATTCATAAAATATTTAGTGGAGCTTGACTAAACAGATGGAGCATTCAGCAAAAATTTAGTGGAACTTGACTAAACAGATGGAGCATTCATCAAATATTTAGTGGAGCTTGACTAAACAGATGGAGCATTCAGCAAACATTTAGTGGACTTGACTAAACAGATGGAGCATTCAGCAAATATTTAGTGGAACTTGACTAAACAGATGGGGGATTCACAAAATAGTTAGTGGAACATGACTAAACAGACGTAGCGTAAACTAAATATTTAGTGGAACTTGACTATGGTGCACAAACCACTTGTTGCTGGGCCTTAACTAAACAGATTTGAGTATAAATCAAATATTCAAAGAAACCTCAAATAACCAGAAGAAATATAAACCAATTATTTAATATACATTGTCAAAACAGATGGAGCATACTCTGAGTTTTGAAAGGTGGGTCGTCCGAATATTACGACGAATGTATGCATGGAAACATGAAGTTAGTCCTCAATTCAAAATAAAACAAATTGACACGTTGAAAGAAACAGACACCGACTTTTGAAAGACTAGTACTGCTATGCACCACGTGCAACATAATGATGCAACTCCCTCAAAAATTCCCACCACCAAATTGAGGCAGTGGCCATGTCGAGTCCTCTAGGTCCAATCCTAGCGGACATCTTCAAGACATATTGAGAAGAAATAATATCCCCGGACATTAAAACAAAACAACACTTAGTTCTCCACCGCTGTTATGTGGGCCATATAATCATCATCATCACCACAGACGAGCAACAAGCAGCATCGTTCCAGGCCACAATGAACCAAGGACGTAATAACATCACGTCCATGGAATATGAACACCAACACACAAGAAAGACCAATAAAGATGAGCAAAAAGCAGCATCATTGCAGTCCACAATGAATCAGACACATAATAACATCTGGTCCATAGAATATGAACACAAAAGCACAAGAAAGACGAATACAGAGGAGCAAAAAACAGCATCGTTCCAGACCACAATGTACCAGACACATAAGAACATCACGTCCATGGAATATGAACACAAAAACACAAGAAAGGTGAGCAAAAAAACAACATCGTTCCAGGCCACAATGAACCAGACATATAAGCACATCATAACCATAGAATGAGTCTCCGTGGCGAAGGTGTTACTCTCCCTGCCTCGAACTCCGAAGGTTGTGGATCGATTCCGGCCTATGTCGTTCGGTTCACGAGTTCACCAGAACAGATCTGACAGGACAGCAGGCAGAACAGATCTGACAACAAACTAGGTCACTCTGAGGCTTGTGGATAATGTCTATATTTGTAGTGTATCTGTGAACAACGGCTGGAATCAATCTCTCTCTCTCTCTCTCTCTCTCTCTCTCTCTCTCTCTCTCTCTCGCTCGCTCGCTCTCTCTCTCTCTCTCTCTCTCTCCTCTCTCTCTCTCTCTCTCTGTGACACGTAAAACATTTCTCACATTTAAAACATCTCTGTGACACCTGAAACATCTCTGTGACACTCGAAACATCTAACACCTAAAACATCTCTGACACCTAATACACGTGACGTTTAAAACATCTGATACTTTAAACATTTATCTGAAATTGAAAACAGATGACACGTAAAACATCTGACACCTGAAACATCTTTCTGACACCTAAAACATCTCTCTGACACGTAAAACATCACGGACACCTAAAACATATCACCGAAACCAAAAACATATCACTGATACAAAACGTCTATCTGATAGTTAACTCTCTGAAGCCTTAAACATATCTGACACATAAAACAACTCTCTGACACATGACACAAGTCTCTGACACATGAAACACCTCTCTGACACATAAAACATGTCTCTGAAGCCTAAAACATCTTTGACACCTTTAGCATCTCTCTGACACCTGAAACACCTCTTTGACACCTAAAACAACTACGCCTTAAACATCTCTCTGACGCCTAAAACATCTCAGACACCTCAAACACCTCTTTGACACCTAAAACAACTGCGCCTAAACACCTCAAACACCTCTTTGACACCTAAGACAACTACGCCTAAAACATCTCTCTGACGCCTAAAACATCTCTCTGACACCTCAAACACCTCTTTGACACCTAAAACAACTGCGCCTAAAACACCTCAAACACCTCTTTGACACCTAAAACAACTGCCCCTAAAACACCTCTTTGACACCTAAAACAACTGCGCCTAAAACACCTCAAACACCTCTTTGACACCTAAAACAACTACGCCTTAAACATCTCTCTGACGCCTAAAACATCTCAGACACCTCAAACACCTCTTTGACACCTAAAACAACTGTGCCTAAACACCTCAAACACCTCTTTGACACCTAAAACAACTACGCCTAAAACATCTCTCTGACGCCTAAAACATCTCTCTGACACCTCAAACACCTCTTTGACACCTAAAACAACTGCGCCTAAAACACCTCAAACACCTCTTTGACACCTAAAACAACTGCCCCTAAAACACCTCAAACACCTCTTTGACACCTAAAGCAACTGCGCCTAAAACACCTCAAACACCTCTTTGACACCTAAAACAACTACGCCTTAAACATCTCTCTGACGCCTAAACATCTCTGACACTTCAAACATGTGACACCTGAAACACCTCTTTGACACCTAAACCAACTACGCCTAAAACATCTCTCTGACACCCCAAAAACCTCTTTGACATCTAAAACATCTGCGCCTAAAACATCTCTCTGACACCTCAAACACCTCTTTGACATCTAAAACATCTGCGCCTAAAACATCTCTCTGACGCCTAAAACATCTCAGACACCTCAAACACCTCTTTGATACCTAAAACAACTGTGCCTAAAACATCTCTATGATGCCTAAAACATCTCTCTGACACCTCAAACACTTCTTTGACACCTAAAACATCTCTATGACGCCTAAAACATCTCTCTGACACCTCAAACACCTCTTTGACACCTAAACCAACTACGCCTTAAACATCTCTCTGACGCCTAAACATCTCTGACACCTCAAACATCTGACACCTCAAACACCTCTTTGACACCTAAACCAACTACGCCTTAAACATCTCTCTAACAACTCAAACACCTCTTTGACATCTAAAACATCTGCGCCTAAAACATCTCTCTGACGCCTAAAACATCTCAGACACCTAAAACATCTCTTTGATACCTAAAACAACTGCGCCTAAAACATCTCTATGACGCCAAAACATCTCTTTGATGCCTAAAACGTCTGATATCTAAAATATCTCTCTGACAGTTGAAACATCTCTGACACCTAAACACCCCTCTAACAGTTAAAACACGTCTCTAACAGTTAAAACATATCTGATATTTAAAACATCTCTGATATATAAAACATCTTTCAGACATTTAAAACATATCTCCCACAACTGAAATAGTTCTCTGACATCTTAAACATCCCCCCCCCCCCCCCCACAACATTATAGACATAGCATTGGGACATCCAAGATTTAGAACTTCTCACTGGAATCGGGAGACGCGTCAATGCCACCTGTCTAACAGCTGCGCCACCATCTCAACCTAGGCATCTCCATCAACAGCTGCACCACCATCTCAATCCAGGCATCTCCATCACCAGCTGCACCACCATCTCAACCCAGGCATCTCCATCACCAGCTGCACCACCATCTCAACCCAGGCATCTCCATCAACAGCTGCGCCACCATCTCAATTCAGGCATCTCCATCAACAGCTGCACCACCATCTCAACCCAGGCATCTCCATCAACAGCTACACCACCATCTCAATCCAGGCATCTCCATCAACAGCTGCACCACCATCTCAACTTAGGCATCTCCATCAACAGCTGCGCCACCATCTCAACCTAGGCATCTCCAACAACAGCTGCGCCACCATCTCAACCTAGGCATCTCTGTCCAACAGCTGCACCACCATCTCAACATAGACATCTCCATCAACAGCTGCACCACCATCTCAACCTAGGCATCTCTGTCCAACAGCTGCACCACCATCTCAACATAGGCATCTCTGTCCAACAGCTGCACCACCATCTCAACATAGACATCTCCATCAACAGCTGCACCACCATCTCAACATAGACATCTCCATCAACAGCTGTGCCACCATCTCAACCTAGGCATCTCCATCACCAGCTGCACCACCATCTCAATCCAGGCATCTCCACCAACAGCGGCACCACCATCTCAACCCAGGCATCTCCATCAACAGCTGCACCACCATCTCAACTTAGGCATCTCCATCAACAGCTGCGCCACCATCTCAACCTAGGCATCTCCAACAACAGCTGCGCCACCATCTCAACCTAGGCATCTCTGTCCAACAGCTGCACCACCATCTCAACCTAGGCATCTCTGTCCAACAGCTGCACCACCATCTCAACATAGACATCTCCATCAACAGCTGCACAACCATCTCAACCTAGGCATCTCTGTCCAACAGCTGCACCACCATCTCAACCTAGGCATCTCTGTCCAACAGCTGCACCACCATCTCAACATAGACATCTCCATCAACAGCTGCACCACCATCTCAACATAGACATCTCCATCAACAGCTGTACCACCATCTCAACCTAGACATCTCCATCACCAGCTGCACCACCATCTCAATCCAGGCATCTCCATCAACAGCTGCACCACCATCTCAACCTAGGCATGTCCATCAACAGCTGCACCACCATCTCAACCCAGGCATCTCCTCTCCATCAACAGCTGGACCACTATCCCAACCTAGGCATCTCCATCAACAGCTGCACCACCATCTCAATCCATGCATCTCCATCAACAGCTGCACCACCATCTCAATCCAAGCATCTCCATCAACAGCTGCACCACCATCTCAACTTAGGCATCTCCATCAACAGCTGCACCACCATCTCAATCCAGGCATCTCCATCAACAGCTGCACCACCATCTCAATCCAGGCATCTCCACCAACAGCTGCACCACCATCTCAATCCAGGCATCTCCATCAACAGCTGCACCACCATCTCAATCCAGGCATCTCCATCACCAGCTGCACCACCATCTCAACCTAGGCATTGCCATCAACAGCTGCACCACCATCTCAACCCAGGCATCTCCTCTCCATCAACAGCTGCACCACCATCTCAACCTAGGCATCTCCACCACCAGCTGCACCACCATCTCAACCCATGCATCTCCTCTCCATCAACAGCTGGACCACCATCCCAACCTAGGCATCTCCATCACCAGCTGCACCACCATCTCAATACAGGCATCTCCATCACCAGCTGCACTACCATCTCAATCCAGGCATCTCCATCAACAGCTGCGCCGCCATCTCAACATAGGCATTTCCATCAACAGCTGCACCACCATCTCAACCTAGGCATCTCTGTCCAACAGCTGCACCACCATCTCAATCCAGGCATCTCCATCAACAGCTGCACCACCATCTCAACCCAGGCATCTCCTCTCCATCAACAGCTGCACCACCATCTCAACCTGGGCATCTCCATCACCAGCTGGACCACCATCTCAACCTAGGCATCTCCATCAACAGCTGCGCCACCATCTCAACCTAGGCATCTCCAACAACAGCTACAGCACCATCTCAACCCAGGCATCTCCATCAACAGCTGCGCCACCATCTCAACCCAGGCATCTCCATCAACAGCTGGACCACCATCTCAATCCAGGCATCTCCATCAACAGCTGGACCACCATCTCAGCCTAGGCATCTCCATCAACAGCTGGACCAACATCTCAACCTACGCATCTACATCAACAGCTGGACCAACATCTCAACCTAGACATCTCCATCAACAGCTGCAACACCATCTCAACCTAGGCATCTCCAACAACAGCTACAGCACCATCTCAACCCAGACATCTGTCCAACATCTGCACCACCATCTCAACCCAGACATCACTTAACATCTCACAACCATTGTGCTATTTGCAGTATGTTTTTTTTTAGCATCTCCATTCTCCCTAATTTCCCCCAAATATACTCCGGAACCATCTCTCCCAATCCCTCCCCGACCCCAATCCCCATCCCATTAATTTACATCCCCAAAGAAAGAAAGAAAAAAGATTAAAAATACTCACACGGCAACATCGACCGGAAGCTGATATCCGTCCCAGCTACTCTGCGACCAGCTTTCTTCAGTTAAAACGGCTGAACGTAATCCTCACTTGGCCAGAAATCATTCAATCAGGCAACTGAGAAGCCATGACGTCACCCCGAGCATAGGACAAAAGTTCACTTACACATGCAATAGTCTAGCAGACAATCTCCCGCGTACATTTACAACTTTCCTTGTATCTTCAAATACTGTTGTATTCCACTGTTCATTTACAATTCACATCCACTACTGTTGCCTCGTATTTCTTACTCACTAACGGTGAAATTGTAGTGTCAAATTACCCAGTTGTTTGGCTGCTAATTGTCTCTAAAATGGGATTAGAAATGCGAAAAATCGATAATTCACTCCTCCTGTCCGTGACATCTCCTTTAAAAAAGGGAAGGTTGTTAAAAGGCAAGAGCGACTACTTCAGAACATCTAACAGATTGCGATGGCGAGTGACACTGGTAAAAGGAAAAACTAAACCGCGCGCAAAAATAAGTCCATAGTGAACTACAGTCGAGATCAAAGCGAGCGAACGGGAAAAAAAAACATTTCCGAGTGTCACACAGGTCATGAACTCTGTAGCGAAGCGACGACGATCAAGGTCTCCAGAAGAAAACACACACACACACAACAACAACAACAACAACAACAACAACAACAACAACAACAACAACAACAACAACAACAACAACAACAACAACAACAACAACAACAACAACAACAACAACAACAACAACAACAACAACAACAACAACAACAACAACAACAACAAAAACACACACACAAATTGACTAGCGAACTGAATTACTAAGGCGGGAATCGAATCCACATCCTTCTGAACATGGGGCGGATGGGTTAACCACTCCTTCACGGAGACCCCCTAGAGAGTTCAAGGGGACTTTGTTGAGGGTAGATAAGGAGGATGACAATGGGTAGGATGCCCCACTGGTACATGGGAAATCTGGAGTGTCCCCGATCCGACACTTGACTTGTCGGTCTGACACCAGGGGCCACGACTCCGACACCAGGGACATAACTCCGACACCAGGGACATAACTCCGACACCAGTGGCATGACTCCGATACCAGGGACATAACTCCGACACCAGTGGCATGACTCCGATACCAGGGACATAACTCCGACACCAGTGGCATGACTCCGATACCAGGGACATAACTCCGACACC
This sequence comes from Cepaea nemoralis, assembly GCA_014155875.1. Lineage (NCBI taxonomy): Eukaryota > Metazoa > Mollusca > Gastropoda > Stylommatophora > Helicidae > Cepaea > Cepaea nemoralis. Next base: position 57,089 of record JACEFZ010007521.1, read on the forward strand.
AGTGGCATGACTCCGATACCAGGGACATAACTCCGACACCAGTGGCATGACTCCGATACCAGGGACATAACTCCGACACCAGTGGTATGACTCCGATACCAGGGACATAACTCCGACACCAGTGGCATGACTCCGATACCAGGGACATAACTCCGACACCAGTGGCATGACTCCGATACCAGGGACATAACTCCGACACCAGTGGCATGACTCCGATACCAGGGACATAACTCCGACACCAGTGGCATGACTCCGATACCAGGGACATAACTCCGACACCAGTGGCATGACTCCGATACCAGGGACATAACTCCGACACCAGTGGCATGACTCCGATACCAGGGACATAACTCCGACACCAGTGGCATGACTCCGACACCAGTGGTATGACTCCGACACCAGGGGCATGGCTCTGACACCAGGGGCATAACCCCGACACCAGGTGATGACACCAACACCAGGAGCACGACCAGACACCAGGGGACGTAAAATACAAGTACCTCTGAAGTCGGAGTGGTTTACCCTGATGGCGAGGGACACTTTTAATAGGGAAAGCGAGTGAGTGAAAACAAGGAATAATCCCGACTATTATAGCTCTGGGATCGACCCAGCCTTATACAATGGATAACAGATAGTCCCATAGCAGATACTGCCTTTCAGATGTGAAGAGCTCGCTCTTCACATATACTAGGCTCTCAGGTTGAAGTAGGGTGTTCAGTTCCCTCCCTCACAGCCTTTCCTTCTCAAACAATTCTCAGAACATTCGTATTATTGCCCAGTACCCATATTGCTGAGACTGGGTCAACCAGTGCCGTACTGCTCGAGGGGGAAAACCTTCCTCAGCTGAGGATTGAACACACCATTTGGCACAGCACATGATGTTGATAATTTTGTGCTGTTGTTGTTGTCTTGTTTCTGTTTTTTTTCACTCGCTTGCTGTGAAGTCAAGCGTAGTCCATACACACTACTTCTAGTACAGTGGTTCTCAATATTTTTTGGCCCATGCACCCCTCCACAGTATGTTGAGAACGTCATCCCCCCCCCCTTCGTATTTCATCCCTATAAATTCCCCCCCTACACAGTATACGTAAAAATGGAAGCTAAATTTAATAACACATACTAGAACAAGTCTAGGCGTCTACATAAAACGTGATTTGCGGGTCTACTTACGTTATAAAACGAATTTCAGAAGGGCGAGAAGTACAGAACCGTAAAGTATGGAGGGGAAAACAATATCAAGTAATCGATTGTTGTATTAACGCGATCTTGAAATAATCTTAATTCCCCTTTCCCGCCTGGAAACTTCGAATTGAGAGGTACTTGTAATTTACGTCCCCAAATTAAGGACGAGAATTTAACGTTTTAGTCCAACTGTCCTGTGTAGGGGTTGGACCTCTTACCTCGTCATCAGCACACCGGATGTTTAAGAACGTAGCACGATGCGATGATGATGCTGATTAATGATGATGATGATGATGAATGATGATGGTGGTAATGGTAGTGATGATGGTGATGGTGGTGGTGATGATGATGATGATGATGATGATGATGATGGTGGTGGTGGTGGCGGTGGTGGTAGTGATGAGATGATGACGATGATGATGATGGTAGTGGTGGTATTGGTGGTGGTGGTGATGATAATGGTGGTGGTGATGGTGGTGGTGGTGGTGATGATGATAATGATGATGATGATGATGGTGATGATGATGATGATGATGATGATGATGATGATGATGATGATGATGATGATGATGATGATGATGATGATGATGATGATGATGACGACGACGACGACGACGACGATGATGATGATGAAAGCAAAGTCTCAACAAATCAAACCTGGGCACTGCAGCAGAAAGGTGGGGCGACATGAAAACCATTATACAACATTCTAAATTACTGGAGGGAAACACTACTTTCGTTCAATCAGCTACTTCTGGTTAAGCCTAATGGGCTTGTCTATCATCGCGGCGATCTGCAGAACGGGCAACGGAGTACCCGTCTCAATTATTTTTTGTTAATCTAGAAGACATTGATTTTGGGAGGTGGCTTCTTTGCCAGAGCTGCGGCTGGCTCTCTCTCTCTCTCTCTCTCTCTCTCTCTCTCTCTCTCTCTCTCTCTCTCTCTCTCTCTCTCTCTCTCTCTCTCTCTCTCTCTCTCTCACATCGGTCATTAGCTTGTGACACGAGCTGAGAACGTGACCGCCCGTGAAAGGTCCTTGAACTTCTGACTTGCACTAAATATAGTTACATGATACGGACAGCGAAGAGTTCGAGAAATACACTTACAAAGACTGATTAACACTAGTATAAGAAAAAAGGAAGAGAAGCATGTTTTAAAGTACACACTAAAACACACATTTAATGTTAAAAGTTAGTCGCATGTCCTAAACGTGTCCTAAACGAGACGTCACATTCAACCCCAAAATGTATTGTCTATTAGTGGCCATTTCATCCATCATGTGCCATTCCGGTAAGCGTGTGAGGTCATGATTCTTCCCTTGCTTTCTACTAATACCATCAAAATCAACGCAAAACGATCTACTCCCAAATCGCCTGTTGCTGATACCGAAGCAGGTATGATGAGATCGTGAACCTGCGCTCACTACCCCAAAGCCACAAATACAGACGCAACTATAATGAGAAAAGTGTATTGGATTCCAAATTGCGGCATCCTTCCAGCTGTTGTGCGTGTATTCTTTATCATTTCTGCAGGTTATATATTTCTAGCCTGCTAAATAAATAAACAGGTGCCGTTGGGGGTTTTAAAAAGGGTTTAAATGTCGAGTTGATCGACTCCTTTGCATCGGGTTTTATCCTTAATTGCTCGGTTTCTTTTCGCAGGCCGGCATGCCGATGCGTCGCACAAAGCACGAACTCCGCAGCTCCAGCAACAACCTCCAGGAGTCTCCGAGGTAACTGCACTCGTGAAACGAAGGACGTAGCCCGGAATTGAACCCACAACCTTCGGAGCGCGAGGCGGACGGCGTAACCACTCCGCCACGGAGACAGGTAATGATAGGCACTTGTAGAAGTAGAGGAATGAAGTGGAGATTAGATGAAATACTAGAAATTGTACAACTGTAGTGGCCAAATGAGGATTTGAACCTACCACGCCAAGTGACGACCGCGCCTCGCTGACGCATTAAGTGTACTTAGACTGGCGGCCAATTAGACGCCCCTAAAATAGGTGTCTTCATTAGCCAGGTCTATCATCCACCTGAACCCACAGCTAAGCAATATGGGCAGAGTTGGTACGCGATCAATACCTTCCCGCGATTGCGTGGATCATGCTATCTCAATGGCCTCAAGGGTTTCTCCACAACCGATCGGAGGTGACAGCGTCCGCGGCTGATTCAAACAGGCCAAGTTCACGCTAGGGTGTAGAGTTCCGTGTGGCTGAGAGGGTTAACACATATACTATATCTGGCGATCGTGGCGTAGTGGTTTCGTGACCACACGCCGGGCGGATGGAGGTAAATGTTGACTTCTCGTCCTTGACTTGGGAACGTTTGGGAACGTAAACTACAAATCCTTCAGAAGTCGTAGAGAGTTCGCCTGATGGCGAGTGACACGGGTAATAAGGAAAGCTAATCCGCATCCAAAACCAGTCCAGCGCACTTACTAGGTGCCGCACGCGTGTGGGGCACGTCTGAGTTCAAAGTGAAAGCAATACAACATATGTCGTGGTAATTGACTGGACTGCTATACAAATAAGAACACTGATGGGTTGTACGCCTCCTCCTCATGACTTTCGGGTTGTGGACCGACGTCTAATCTCCTTCGATAAGGGCGAAACACTCGGATTAGCCGTGCACGTGAGACATCCGTCGACAGTTGGAGATCGGAAAGAGTAAGTTTACAAGGCAAGACACAAACACCATACTGGAGGGGAGAGAGGGCAGGTGAGCAAGGGGTTGACAAAGTTACAAGTGGGAAGATGACCTCACGACATGCAGGAACATCAGTGTGTCGGATTGAACAACCAAATCCAGGGCTACGGACTAGGGGTCCAGTCCAGCCTACCTACAACGTGAAGACGGCACTATATTAACGGATGTGTCAAAGATGATTTGCATAGCCATGTTAGCTTTCCCATAATAATTCCTTCCTTCATTCGTTATTTGTGTGTGTTAAAGAAATAATTTGTTGCCTAATTGTTGTTCCATTTTGTTCTCTGCAGCTCCCCTCCCCCCCCCCCCTTAAACATACACGCACTTGTATGCCATTATTTGTTTCTGACAACAGAAAGACTCCTTCCTCTCTCTCTCTCTCTCTCTCTCTCTCTCTCTCTCTCTCTCTCTCTCTCTCTCTCTCTCCTCTCTCTCTCTCTCTCTCTCTCCCCCCCCCCCCCCCCCCCCACCCACAAAAAAAAAAAAAATAACATAGAAGGAAAAAAAAGACGCCACACAGATTAAACAGAAACTACTGAAGCTTACTAACAGAAAATAGAAAGATGGAATTGGCAAACTGGAAAGAGAAACGACGCAGAAACTAGACAGATGTAGCAGAAGAAGGGGAATAACATAGTAAACATAGAAACTAGAAATATATAAAAGACAGGAATCACACATTGTAAACATTAAGAAACTAGAACGATGTTTTAGTCAGAAACTAGAAACATTTAACAGACAAAAACTAGAACAGTAAACATAGAAAATAGAAAGAGAGACCTAGAAAGATAACAGAAGACTTGAAAGATGTAAAAATACATCAATAATAAAGCATAATCATTTAGAACTTGAACGAAATAATAGACAGAAACTAGAAAGAGCAAAAGCTTAGAAATTATAAAGGCAGACAGAAACTAGTAAGATAAAAATTAGAAAGATAACAGACAAACATAGAAAGATAACAGATAACTAAAAACGACTAGAAACTAGAAAGACGTAACAGGTCGAAACGAAATATAATAAATTGAAACTAGAACAAGGTAACAGACAAATTAATGAAGATGTGAAGCACTGGAACTAGAAAGATCAACATAGAAACTAGAAATATGAGCAAATCAGCGGATTCGGGTACATTAAGTTTCCACGAAATCACAAGAGTGTACAATGTGTTCTAGTGTATCCACAAATTCTATGTGTTTTAGTATATCCAAGTGTTCTAGTCGAGTTAAGAGTTTTGTGTGTTCCACTCTATTAAAATCTTCTGAAGAGTTATGTTCCAAAGTTTTGTGCAAGAGTGCTACATGTTCCACTCTACTCAAGATTTCTACTCGGGAGTTCTATGTAATAGTTCTATGTGTTCCACTCTACTGAAGAGATCTACTCAATAGTTCTATGCAAGAGTTCTATGTGTTCCATGCTACTCAAGAGTTCTACTCAATAGTTCTATGCAAGAGTGCTACGTGTTCCGCTCTACTCAATAGTTCTGTGCAGAGTTCTATGTGTTTCACGCTACCAAAGAGTTCCATGCAAGAGTTCTATATGTTCCACTCTATCCAAGAGTTCCATGCAAGAGTTCTATGCGTTCCACTCTACTCAGGAGTTCTATGCAAGAGTTCTATGTATTCCATTCTACTCAAGAGTTCTATGCGTTCCACTCTACTCAGGAGTTCTCTGCAAGAGTTCTATGTATTCCATTCTACTCAAGAGTTCTTCTTCTTCTTCTTCGTTCATCCGGAGTTTTTTTTTCGGATGTGATTGCGTTGTGCCTGTTTACAGCAGAGCTGCTTTCTTGCGCCGTTAGGCCGACACATCCGACTTCTGCGGGCATTTGTTGACCAGGTTAACCTTCCCGGGGGTTTCTTAGGACGTTTGACTCTCACTGTTGTGGTGTTATCCCCCATCCCAGCTGGTCCATATAGAACAGCCAAAGATCCTGGTCAGCCCTCAAGGGAAGGCAGGGGCAGACCATGGGCATTCCCCGCCATCCAAGGAGGCTTCCATACTTGCAGAGCCGATACATAGCGCTCTGGTACTGGGCTCACCCAAGGAATCGTCACGTCCTGCACATGGCTGCTTAGCCTCACTTCCGTATATTGGGCCTTCCGTTCACCATAGGCTGTTCTTCCGGAAACCAGAAGTATGCAGTCTGCAGATGACATCCACACAGTGAGCTTTCGATTCGGACTTTCCATGTAATGGATTTGCTATCCAAGCAATATTCCATTTCGTGCCACTAGGACACTTTTCCACCTTTTATGAAGCCCACACAGTGGGCTTTTGATTCGGACTTTCCACGTAATGGATTTGCTATCCAAGCAATATTCCATTTCATGCCACTAGGACACTTTTCCACCTTTTATGAAGCCCACACAATGGGCTTTTGATTCGGACTTTCCACGTAATGGATTTGCTATCCAAGCAATATTCCATTTCGTGCCACTAGGACACTTTTCCACCTTTTATGAAGCCCACACAGCGAGCTTTCGATTTGGACTTTCCACATAATGGATTTGCTATCCAAGCAATATTCCATTTCATGCCTCTGGGTCTTCATGCACCTTTAAATGTCAACCTGTATATAGTTAAAGTAAGCTGCGGTCAACTTGAGCTTGTTGATATCTCCATAGAGCTTGTCCTCAAATGAAGCAGGTGTGGGCCAAAATATCTTTCTCTGTTCTGCATACGTTGGGCAATCCTGCAGCAAATGTTTTGCTGTCATTTTTCCAGTTCTACAATTACATTCATCGGTATCTCCTATCTTTAGTTTATTGAACAAGTGGTATTTCAGCCTGTTATGTCCTGTGCGGAGTCTGAAGATTGCTACTTGTTCTCTTCGGTCGAGTTTGTAATATGCATCATCCTTCTGATGGCCTGGATGCTCTGATTCCCATTTGGTTCTATAAGTGCTTTTTATCAACCTCTTTGCCTCATTATAGGTTATGTCTATGTCAGGCTGTGGTAGTCGTCCGCCCTCTTTTGCCAGTCTGTCAGCCTCTTCGTTTCCAGGTATACTGCAATGTGATGGGATCCACTGTATTACAACTTTTTTGGATTTCTGGCATAGACCATGGAGTGCTGCTCTTAGGTCAGTTAGTTCTGTGCTGTTATTGCTCTTCAGTATTGAGACAGCTGACTTTGCATCTGTGAAGATAGCTATTTGCTTCTCTTTATTTTCCTCCATCAGGAGCATTTCTGCTGCAGTTTTCAGAGCCTCTACCTCCGCTTTGAAGTTACTTGAAAATTTTCCAGTTGCCATTGAATGTGTTTTTTTCACTCCATTTTTTAAATTTAGGAGAACTCCTCCTCCTCCATTCTCTATTGAATTTTTGGCTGATCCATCTGTATATGCATGGGTCCAATTCCTGCTTGGGTAATGTTCTTTTATGTAGTTTAGGGTTATTTCTCTTCTTTCGGTTTCATGCTGAGTGTTCTTTTTCTCAATACCAGGAATGTTTTCTATCATCTCAGGCAGTTGCTGCTGTCGCCAAGCTGGGAACTTGTGTGCATTGTGTATGGGCTTGACTGTTGATATGTTAAGAATAGGATCTGCCCTAATCCTTCGTTTTGCAGTTTCTACAAAGTTGCTACGCTTCAGTCTTCCCTTTCCAAAACCATTAAATCTGTTGTACATAGGGTGGTCTGTCAATCTTCTAAATTTTTCTGCTTGTTGCTGGGCTCTGCTATCTCTTCTATCCTGCATTGGTTGTAAACAAGTGATCTTTTCTAGTTCATTAATAGGCGTTGTCTTCAGGCTTCCAGTTATGATTCGCATTCCTTGGTTTTGGACTCTACTTATTTTGTTAAAGTTTGACTTAGCTGCTGTTGCCCAAGCTGCAATGCCATATTCCAGTACTGGCCTCACCCGTCCAGTATATAACTTCTTGAGAACTTTCTCATCTGCTCCCCACGTTGTACCAGCAAGCTTTTTCATGATTGCCATTCTCTGCCTTGCTCTTGTTCGATTTTTCTCAACCTGTGTCTTCCATGTCAGGCGACGATCAAAGGTGACTCCTAGATAGTTTGGATTTTCTTCATGGCGCAATATTTTTCCATTCAATACCAGCTTAGGTTGCTGAGGTTTATTTGAGAGGGAGAACACTGTGCATGTTGTTTTCTCCTCACTTATCTTCACTAGCCATGATTTTGACCAGTCCTCTAGCGCTAATAAGGCTTGCTGTATTCTGCTGTTAGCTGTGCTAATATATTCTTCAGATGTCCATATGGCTAGGTCATCTGCAAAGGAGGATGTGTGTACTCTGGCTGGAAAATTTTCTGTGATGTCATTTATATATGCTAGGAATAATGTTGGTGAAAGAACTCCTCCTTGGGGGACACCTTGCTCCAGCAGCATCATTTTGCTTGTTTGTCCTTGTACTTTTGTCCTGGCAGTTCTGTTCTCAAGGTAGTGGCTGATCCATTTATACATTTTTCCACAAACATGCATGTTTTGCAGTTTTACTTTCAGTCCTTCCTTCCATACTTTATCAAATGCTTTTTCTAAATCTATCCAGACTGCTAGTGTGTGCTTTTTCTCTTGGAAGGCATCCTCTATTTCCTGAGCTATATAGGTTATTTGATCTTCAGTGGATCTGTACTTTCTGAATCCTGCTTGGTGTGGTGTTAAGAGTTTGTTTTCTTCCAGATGCCATGTTAGCCTGCCATTGATAATGCGTTCCATTAATTTTCCTACACAGCTAAGTAGACTGATAGGTCGATAGCCATTTGGTTCTTCCAGGTCTTTTCCTTTCTTTGGGACTGGTATTAGTATAGCTTCCTTCCATGCCTGTGGGACTATTCCTCTCTTCCAGCTGTTATTTAGGACTGCTAGTAGTTTCTTCTTTGCCTTGGTGCCTAGTCCTATTAGCATTTCATTTGTGATTCCATCCTTTCCTGGTGATTTCTTCTTTTTTAGGGTATTCATTGCCTGTTCCATTTCTTCCATTGTTAGATTTGCCATCATATATTCTGCTGCTGTCTCTGTATTTCTATGATGTATCTGTTTGTCTTTGATTGCTTTCTTCTGTTCAGTTGTAATATCAATGTGGTTTGCATTGGCATAGTGTTCCATTAGTGCATTTGCAGCCTTTTTTCCTGTAAGCAAGGCATTTCCTTGTTTAATTGTTATTTGTTTGTTTCTAGGTCCTTCATTGTTCATGGCTTTCACTAGTTTCCATAGTTTGTTTCCATCCCTGTCAAAATTCAGGTTTTCTGTTTTTTCCCTCCAACGATCTCTTGTTGTTTGATTTACTGTTCTTTTATATTTTGCTGAGATGGCTTTGAGAGAGGTATTCGCTTCAATTGTTTGTTCTCTCTCTGCTGTCTTCCTGGCATCTTCAACTTTGTCCTCCAAACTTTGTAGTTCTTCAGTCCAGTATGGTTTGTAATTTTTCCTCGCTCCTCTTGGAATGGACTCAGTGGCTGCCTGTATTATTGCTCTGTTTAGACTTTCCACCATTTGCTTCATGTTGCCATATCGTGTATTTATGTTTTCACAATATTTGTCTGTTAGTGTGGCAAATCTGTCCCAATCTGCTCGTTTGTAATTCCAGCGGGGCAAGGGCTTTTGCTCCTGTGGAACATACTCCATATTCATTACAAGCTTGATTGGTCTGTGGTCACTACCTGCTAATTGGTCCAGCACATGGCGATCGATTTTGTGGAGGATGTCTCCTGTGCAGAAAGCTAAGTCTGGAGTAGAAGTGGTAATCCATCTTCTGGAGTAGAAGCTCGGTGTGTCATCCGCTTTGTTGAGTAGATGGAGATTTGAGTCTATTTCCCAGTCCTCCACTTCATCTCCTCTTTTGTCAGTATCTGGGTATCCCCATCTTTCTGAACGGCTATTAAAGTCTCCGACAATAATGCAATTTGTGTCAGTTATTTTCATGTTTGAGAGTGTAAGATCCTTATCTGCTGGGCTATAAAGATTGTAAATTCTTATTTTCACGTCCTTTATCATTATATCAACACCTATAATTTCTGTTTGGTTGTCAGAGATCACAGATACTTCGCTGCAAGGTATTGTATTTCGTGTAAGTATTAGAACTCCTCCTTTATGTCCTTCGCGGTCGAAACGTGTGGCCTGATATCCCCTGACTGAAAATTTGTGCTTGGCGTTGAGGTGTGTCTCTTGAATGCATGCCACATCTATTCTATCTTTATGAAGACGCTGTGTCAGGGATTCTTTCTTGTTATAAACTCCTTCGGCATTCCACTGTAGTATGTTGAGTGTCCTTGGTATTTGGTCAATAGCTCTTAACCTACTCCTCTGTGCCTTGACTCCACAGCACAGGGGAAGGTGACCACCAGTAGTCATGGGTGGACCCCCTCGAGGCAGGGGGCCCGGCACTATCACCGCCTGATGGGACTTCACGGGATTAGCACCATAACGATTAATTTTCATCTGTGGCATCATGAAATGATAAAGTTACGTTGCACTGCTTTGTCAAGCCTGTGGCTCAGTACATCCGATTTCGACAAGCATATTTTGGGGTGCTTTCCCTAGCCTTTGACTGTTCCCAGTCTACCTACAAGGCAGCAGGTTTGTGCGTCACTTTGTCTGGTCCCTCTCCCTTGACCTGTCCGACATGGGTGACCCTACCAGTAGCTGTGCTACCGTCGGCATAGCTCTTGGTGTCATTGGAACGCGGAAGCCCCTCTACCTCGTCAAGGTGGACGCACGGCAGAGGGGACTCAAGAGTTCTATGCGTTCCACTCTACTCAGGAGTTCTATGCAAGAGTTCTATGTGTTCAACTCTACTCATGAGTTCTACTCAATAATTATATGCAAGAGTTCTATGTGTTCCACCCTACTCAAGAGTTCTACTCAATAGTTCCATGCAAGAGTTCTATATGTTCGACTATACGCAAGAGATCTATGTGTTCCACTCTACCCAAGAGTTCTATGTGTTCCACTCTACCCAAGAGTTCCATGCAAGAGTTCTATGTGTTCCACTCTACCCAAGAGTTCTACGTGTTCCACTCTATCCAAGAGTTCCATGCAAGAGTTCTACGTGTTACACTCTACCCAAGAGTTCTACGTGTTCCACTCTATCCAAGAGTTCCATGCAAGAGTTCTACGTGTTACACTCTACTCAAGAGTTCTACGTGTTCCACTCTATCCAAGCGTTCCATGCAAGAGTTCTACGTGTTCCACTCTAAACAAGAGTTCTACGTGTTCCACTCTATCCAAGAGTTTCATGCAAGAGTTCTATATGTTCCACTCTACCCAAGAGTTCTACGTGTTCCACTCTATCCAAGAGTTCCATGCAAGAGTTCTATATGTTCCACTCTACCCAAGAGTTCTACGTGTTCCACTCTACCCAAGAGTTCTACGTGTTCCACTCTATCCAAGAGTTCCATGCAAGAGTTCTATATGTTCCACTCTACCCAAGAGTTCTACGTGTTCCACTCTACCCAAGAGTTCTACGTGTTCCACTCTATCCAAGAGTTCCATGCAAGAGTTCTACGTGTTCCACTCTATCCAAGAGTTCCATGCAAGAGTTCTATGTGTTCCACTCTACCCAAGAGTTCCATGCAAGAGTTCTATGTGTTCCACTCTACCCAAGAGTTCTACGTGCTCCACTCTATCCAAGAGTTCCATGCAAGAGTTCTATATGTTCCACTCTACCCAAGAGTCCTACTCAATAGTTCCATGCAAGAGTTCTATGTGTTCCACTCTACCCAAGAGTTCCATGCAATAGTTCCATGCAATAGTTCTATGTGTTCCACTCTACCCAAGAGTTCCATGCAAGAGTTCTATGTGTTCCACTCTACCCAAGAGTTCCATGCAATAGTTCTATGTGTTCCACTCTACCCAAGAGTTCCATGCAAGAGTTCTATGTGTTCCACTCTACCCAAGAGTTCCATGCAATAATTCTATGTGTTCCACTCTACCCAAGAGTTCTACTCAATAGTTCTATGCAAGAGTTCTACGTGCTCCACTCTATCCAAGAGTTCCATGCAAGAGTTCTATGTGTTCCACTCTACCCAAGAGTTCCATGCAATAGTTCTATGTGTTCCACTCTACCAAAGAGTTCTACTCAATAGTTCTATGCAAGAGTTCTACGTGCTCCACTCTATCCAAGAGTTCCATGCAAGAGTTCTATATGTTCTACTCGTCCCAGTGTATACTTTCTAATTAAGGTAAAGAAGTCATCCATCATAGCCGAAAAGTTAAGAGCGCTCGATCTAAACTTCCTTGCGATAATGGGGGAGCGGGGCAGCAAGTTCATTCCTTACACCAGTCAACTGGACTTATTAACGTTGACGACTCATTAACAAAAGCGATGGCGAACTACTGAATGTAAAAAATACATAGACAATCAACATGGGGTTGATTGCAACGTCCTGCAAAGCGCATGCAACAATCATTAAAGGGCGGTAACCGATGACTAAGGGACGGTAACTGATGACTAAAGAACTGTGACCCATGACTAAAGAACTGTGACCCATGACTATGGAACGGTAACCGATGACGAAAAAACGGTTCCCGATGACTAAAGAATGATGACAGATGACTAAAGAACAGTAATCGATGACAAAAGAACGGTAACCGATGACTAAGGAACGGTAACGGATGACTAAGGAACGGTAACGGATGACTAAGGAACGGTAACCGATAACTAAGGGAAGGTAACCGATGCCTCTAAACACGGCTTTGAAAGCCATAATGAGCAGAGACATATTGACCCGCCCTGCTCAACTCAATCAAGCCCAACCCAAATCTGCCAATCAGCTTAACTGTTGACGTCAGAGATTCCTGAACAGGTGCCGGAGTAGAATAGAAGGTCAAAGCCGCAATGACAGAATCATCAATGTGGAGCTCATGGGCAAAAATAGAAAACTAGAATAACTTAAGGTGAGGTAGGGCTCTGGACACGCAGGGAGGTGGTTATGAAGATCGAGCAATGTTCTGGGAGCCACCTTTAGTGTGATGATGGTTGGGTGGTTGTGATTTTTTTGGGAAGAACGAGTTGTATCCTCCACAATTTCAATGCTCAGTGAACAGAAATGCATATAATTATACTTTTTCATTTGATTGTTTGCAATGTTTGGTCCAAACTTTTCGTTTGATTCAGTTGAGTTTAAATTAAAACTCAATCTTCCAAACATTTTAAAAAAAGTCTAAACAGGTTGAAAAGGCAAGGCCATCTACTTCATTGCACCGAGTTTTATCCAAGTGGTTCGGTCTCTTTCCGCAGGGCGGTTCATGAGTGCAATTTTATCATGGGGGTCATCACTGGAGCTTCGGAGTTCGTGCTCTGTGCGACGCTTAAAGTAAGCCGGCCTGCGGAAAGAGACCGAGCTATGTAGGCTACACCAGGTGCAATGAAGTCGATTTCCTTGCATTTTAAATCTTTTAAGCCTTTGTTGAAAGACTGATTTTTAATTGTTTAACTCTTTACTGTCAGTCTCCGTGGCGAAGAGCTTACGGACGCGGTTCGTAATCCCGTATACCCGCGTTCGAAACACAGCTGCACGCGATTTGGCAGCAGGCCGCGTTGCGTTGGTTTTGCGTTGGTATCAGTACTGGTCATTCAGAAATAAATGGCAAACTACTGAACGTTAACTTGCCAAGATATCACAGCGGCAGCAATGCTGGTGTTGACTGCGATGTCCTATAAAAAACGATATGCCCAAAAAACTCTTTACTGATTCGGTGCCAAAGGAAGAGTTTGGACCAAACATTGTAAACACTCATATGAACAAGTATAATTACATACATTTCCGTTCACTGAGCATTGACATTGCAGAAGATACTACGGAACAAAAGAAATAGCTTAGCGCCTGGCTTGGCCTGCAATGGCATTTAGTTTTCAGGTTGCATGTCCTCGCACTATGATAAGTGCTTGGGCCCTTCCAATTGGGCTTCTCCGCCTGAAAAGGTTATACCATATTTTAAGATATGCCACTAATTTAGAAATTTAGGGAGGCTGTCTCTAATCCTGCCAGAAGGAACGCCTGGGTCAGTGGAGAACCTGTGCAAAACTGACACGTTCATCAGAATGGCAGGAAGCTGCCAAAGGTAAACATCTAAGCGGAATTGGAATCTGCAACAAACAACAACAACAACAACAACAACAACAACAACAACAACAACAACAACAGCAGCAACAACAACAACAACCAACAACAACAACCAACAACAACAACAACCAACAACAACAACAACACAGAGTGACTAAGTATACGGAGAAGAGAGTTAGAGGCAAACTCCAATACCAAGCCGACAGAGAAGGACGGAGCAACAAGGGATAGCAAATTAGAGGAGAACAGTACACGATGCAATTGTGCGGTGTACGCTTCAGGGAAAGATAAAAGGCAGAGATAAATATCTATAATTACCGCATTGGGATGTTAATTAGAGGGTTAATTCACTGGAAGCCGGGTCATGACGTCAAACATTAAGTTAAAAACCAAACTAAGGGTCTTTTTTACACGTTTTAATGGGCACCGGTATATGGTGCTACATCTAATATTTATAGACATCGGTAATTAATGGGAGAAGGGGTCGTATCACGTGGGGCGCATTTACTTCCCAGGGCATTTATGGGACCCAATTTAGGCTGGTCGACCTGGGAGCCAGATCAATTTGTAAAATCTGAATACCACCTCGATGAGGGTCTAACTCAGGACCACCGGATGAGTGGTTGGCCACAAGGCTACCGCGGTTCCCTACGTGAAGGCTCATTTAAATGTGGGGACAGGCCTTGTATATACATTCAAGGCGGTCATACATGCTTGCTTGTGTTGTTGTTGTTGTTTTGAAAATAGAGGATTGGATGAGAACTAACGACAAATGTTGTTCTCTCTTGTCAGATTCTATTGTTCGGGTGTGGAAAGTCAGGTTGTCACATATTCTAGGTAACGACATATCGAGGCTGGTTGTCTGTGGACATGTGGTAGTGTAGTGGTGAGTGAATTTATCTACTATAATAGTGGTGCAGGTTCCACTTAGGTATCCAGTTACCAAATTGGGGTGTTAGTGACATTTTCTGGGAAGTAAACTCGGAGATGATGGGGAATCAACACCCTGCCCGAATTAAGCAGCAGTGGTAGTAGTCAGGATGAGAGACAGACAGTGTTGGAATTCCATTACAGTCAACCTTCATTGTGGAGACGGCACCTTAGAAGAAGAAGTAGTAGCAGTAGTAGTAGCAGTAATAGTAGCAGTCAAGGTAGCAGCAGTAGTAGCAGCAGTCAAGGTATTAGCAGTATTTGTAGGAGTAGTAGTAGCAGCAGTATTTGTAGCAATAGTAGTGGCAGTAGTATTTGTAGCTGTAGAAGTATTGGTAGCAGTAGTAAAGGTCTAGGTAGCAGTAGTAGTAGAAAGGTAGCAGTAGTAGTAGAAGGTAGCAGTAGTAGTAGAAAGGTAGCAGTAGTAGTAGAAGGTAGCAGTACTAGTAGAAAGGTAGCAGTAGTAGTAGAAAGGTAGCAGTAGTAGTAGAAGGTAGCAGTAGTAGTAGAAAGGTAGCAGTAGTAGTAGAAGGTAGCAGTAGTAGTAGAAAGGTAGCAGTAGTAGTAGAAGGTAGCAGTAGTAGTAGAAAGGTAGCAGTAGTAGTAGAAGGTAGCAGTAGTAGTAGAAAGGTAGCAGTAGTAGTAGAAAGGTAGCAGTAGTAGTAGAAAGGTAGCAGTAGTAGTAGAAAGGTAGCAGTAGTAGTAGAAAGGTAGCAGTAGTAGTAGAAAGGTAGCAGTAGTAGTAGAAAGGTAGCAGTAGTAGTAGAAAGGTAGCAGTAGTAGTAGAAAGGTAGCAGTAGTAGTAGAAAGGTAACAGTAGTAGTAGAAAGGTAACAGTAGTAGTAGAAAGGGAGCAGTAGTAGTAGAAAGGTAGCAGTAGTAGTAGAAAGGTAACAGTAGTAGTAGACAGGGAGCAGTAGTAGTAGAAAGGTAGCAGTAGTAGTAGAAAGGTAGCAGCAGTAGTAGTAGAAAGGTAGCAGCAGTAGTAGTAGAAAGGGAGCAGTAGTAGTAGAAAGGTAGCAGTAGTAGTAGAAAGGTAGCAGTAGTAGTAGAAGTCTAGGTAGCAGTAGAAGCGGAAGTCAAGGTGGCAGTAGTTGTAGCAGCAGCAGCAGCAGTAGTACCTCTAAATACATAAAACAAAAAGCATAGTACTGTTCACTAAAACATATAGTACAGCAATGTTTCCTCTTTCGACTCTAGGTATATAAAACATATAGTGCATTCCTGTTTATTATTGTCTCCAGCAACTCTAGGTAAATAAAACATACAGTATAGTACTGTTTACTACGAGTATTTTCTCTTCTATAGTACTGTTTCACTATTTTTCTCCTCCACTTCTAGATATTTAAAACATATAGTACAGTACTGTTTACTAGTTCCTCCTCTATCTCTAGGTATATAAAACTTATAGTATAATACTGTTTTCTATTTCCTCCTCTATCTCTGGGTATGCCGGCTTCGTGGCTTAGAGGTTATGACTTTTCTCCGTAATCTCGTATACTCTCGTCGGTAACTGATGACGGTAAGAATCAGCAGTGGTTCGAATTACGGGGTATGTGAGCCGGCCGCTCAGAAAGCAATGGCAAACTACTGAGCGTAATCTTGCCAAGAAATCAACATACAGCTGAAAGATGCTGGTGTTGACAGCGATGTCCTGTAAAGGATATGCAAAAAAAATAATCTCTGGGTATATAAAACGTATAGCATAGTACTGTTTACTATTTCCTCTTCTACCTGTAGGTATATAAAACGTATAGCATAGTACTGTTTACTATTTCCTCTTCTACCTCTAGATATATAAAACGTATAGTATAGTACTGTTTACTATTTCCTCTTCTACCTCTAGATATATAAAACATATAGCACAGTACTGTTTACTATTTTCTCCTCCACCTCTAGGTATATAAAACATATAGTACAGTACTGTTTACTATTTTCCCCTCCACCTCTAGATATATAAAACATATAGTACAGTACTGTTTACTATTTTCCCCTCCACCTCTAGATATATAAAACCTATAGTATAGTACTGTGTACTATTTCCTCTTCTACCTCTAGATATATAAAACATATAGCACAGTACTGTTTACTATTTTCTCATCCACATCTAGTATATAAAACATATAGTACAGTACTGTTTACTATTTTCCCCTCCACCTCTAGATATATAAAACCTATAGTATAGTACTGTTTACTATTTCCTCTTCTACCTCTAGATATATAAAACATATAGCACAGTACTGTTTACTATTTTCTCATCCACATCTAGTATATAAAACATATAGTACAGTACTGTTTACTATTTTCCCCTCCACCTCTAGATAT
The DNA here is from genome assembly GCA_014155875.1 of Cepaea nemoralis. NCBI lineage: Eukaryota > Metazoa > Mollusca > Gastropoda > Stylommatophora > Helicidae > Cepaea > Cepaea nemoralis. The sequence continues at coordinate 74,262 of JACEFZ010007521.1, forward strand.
ATAAAACCTATAGTATAGTACTGTTTACTATTTCCTCTTCTACCTCTAGATATATAAAACATATAGCACAGTACTGTTTACTATTTTCTTCTCCACATCTAGGTATATAAAACATATAGTACAGTACTGTTTACTAATTTCTCCTCCACCTCTAGGTATATAAAACATATAGTACAGTACTGTTTACTATTTTCTCATCCACCTTTAGGTATATAAAACATATAGTACAGTACTGTTTACTATTTTCCCCTCCACCTCTAGATATATAAAACCTATAGTATAGTACTGTTTACTATTTCCTCTTCTACCTCTAGATATATAAAACATATAGCACAGTACTGTTTACTATTTTCTCATCCACATCTAAGTATATAAAACATATAGTACAGTACTGTTTACTATTTTCCCCTCCACCTGTAGATATATAAAACCTATAGTATAGTACTGTTTACTATTTCCTCTTCTACCTCTAGATATATAAAACATATAGCACAGTACTGTTTACTATTTTCTCCTCCACATCTAGGTATATAAAACATATAGTACAGTACTGTTTACTATTTTCTCCTCCACATCTAGGTATATAAAACATATAGTACAGTACTGTTTACTATTTTCTCCTCCACCTCTAGGTATATAAAACATATAGTACAGTACTGTTTACTATTTTCTCCTCCATCTCTAGGTATATAAAACATATAGTACTCATGATAAGGCACTCAACAAAACCACACCAAGCCTATCTTTTGCTATCTCCTGCAGTAGTATTATTCATCTCTGTCTGTAATTCTCTTCTCCGTGTGTTTTTTTTTTAAATCTCCCGCTATTTCGTTTCCCTTGTGGGTTCCAGACAAGAGAGTGTCTAGTTATACTGTCTTGAGGTTTAGTCAGTGTCCTATCTTGTGGGTTCCAGACAAGAGAGTGTCTAGTTATACTGTCTGGAGGTTTAGTGAGTGTCCTATCTTGTGGGTTCCAGACAAGAGAGTGTCTAGTTATACTGTCCGGAGGTTTAGTCAGTGTCCTATCTTGTGGGTTCCAGACAAGAGAGTGTCTAGTTATACTGTCTTGAGGTTTAGTCAGTGTCCTATCTTGTGGGTTCCAGACAAGAGAGTGTCTAGTTATACTGTCTTGAGGTTTAGTCAGTGTCCTATCTTGTGGGTTCCAGACAAGAGAGTGTCTAGTTATACTGTCTTGAGGTTTAGTCAGTGTCCTGTCTTGTGGGTTCCAGACAAGAGAGTGTTTAGTTATACTGTCTTGAGGTTTAGTCAGTGTCCTATCCACCGTCGGCGTCTTTTCCCATTCTCTAGGTTCCCTGGGATTTGTTTAGTTATCTCCATGATCTCTACGTTGGTGATTCCGTCATACCATTGTATTCCCACTATTGGTGATTCCGTCACACCATTGTATTCCCACTATTGGTGATTCCGTCATACCATTGTATTCCCACAATTGGTGATTCCGTCATACCATTGTATTCCCACTATCGGTGATTCCGTCATACCATTGCATTCCCACTATTGGTGATTCCGTCATACCATTGTATTCCCACTATTGGTGATTCCGTCATACCATTGTATTCCCACTATTGGTGATTACGTCATACCATTGTATTCCCACTATTGGTGATTCCGTCATACCATTGTATTCCCACTATTGGTGATTCCGTCATACCATTGTATTCCCACTATTCTGCGCGGGCAGCAGTTAGCGAATATTTGTAGTTTATTTGTAATTCTGTTAGTTGTTCTCCACATTTCTGACCCATACATAAGTGCCGACTTAACACTGGAGTTAAATATTCTCTGTTTGGTGCTAAATTTAACTTCCTTTGACTTCCACAAATGCCCCAGTGCTGTGAAAACGACTCTCGCATTGTGTATTCTTATTTTAACATCTCTGTCTGTTTTCGCCTTGTGTATTCTTATTTTAACATCTTTATCTACTCCCGCCTTGCGTATTCTTATTTTAACATCTCTATCTACTATCGCCTTGTGTATTCTTATTTTAACATCTTTGTTTACTCTCGCCATGTGTATTCTTATTTTAACATCTCTGTCTACTCTCGCCATGTGTATTCTTATGTTAACATATCTATCTGTTATCCCACGTTGGTCTACAGTGCTTCTCAAATAGATATATGATTCCGCCTAGTGAAGTGGGGTGTAACGTTTAACCAAGGGAGATCGATACAATGACATAATTAACAATAACAATGTATGAAAGTTGGGGGAGGGAAACTACTCGATTCCTTTCCAGGTAATAAATCGTGCAACATATTAATTATTGCTTCTGTGTTTGAATTCACTAAGGGAATGCATTGTTTTGAATTCCTTTACTCAGTCAGGGGGGGGAGGGGTCACTTTTTTGGCGCTAGTTACTTTTATCCTGATTTTCATGTCTCTTGTGGTTATAGTTGTGAAATATCTCTTGTTTGCCTCCTAGGTTTGAAATACCAGGAAACAGTTTACTCTTGAGCTCTAACACTCAATGAAAACACAAAGAAGCAGCTGATCCTTGAACTCTAACACCAAATGAAAGCACAAAGAAACAGCTGACTCTCGAACACTAACAATCAATTAAAGCACAAAGAAACAGCTGACTCTTGAACTCTAACAATCAATGACAACACAAAGAAACAGCTGATCCTTGAACTCTAACACAAAATGAAAGCACAAAGAAACAGCTGACTCTTGAGCTCTAACACTCAATTAAAACACAAAGAAACAGCTGATCCTTGAACTCTAAAACCAAATGAAAGCACAAAGACACAGCTGACTCTTGAACTCTAACAATCAATGAAAGCACAAAGAAACAGCTGATCCTTGAACTCTAGGAACAGCTGATCCTGGAACTCTAACACTCAATGAAAACAAGGAAATTGCTGATGCTGAAACTCTAACACTCAAATGGAAACATAAGGAAACAGTTGATACTTAAACTATAACAGTCAATGCAAACAAAGAAATAGCTTATACCGGAACCATTCAATGAAATCGCAAGGAAACAGCTGATACTGAAACTAACATTCAATGAAAACATCAGGAAAACAGCTGGTACTGAAATTAACTGTCGATGCAAATATCAAGAAAACAGTTGATACTGAACTCTTACAATCAATGAAAACAAGGAAACAGCTGTTACTGAAACGGTCAATGAACATTTCAGGAAAAAATAGTTGATACTGAACTCTTACATTGAATGAAAACAATGAAACAACTGATACTCAAACTCTAACACGCAATGAACACAAGGCAACAGCTGATACTGAAACTCTTACACCCAATGAACACAAGGAAATAACTGATACTGAAACTCGCTATGAACACAGGGAAACAACTTGTACTGAAACTAAGAGTCCCTGAAAACACACCTAAAGAGAACAACCCTCCACCAGCAATGAGAAAGCTGTCTCAGAGAGTAACACCATGAGTAGAACAGACGTCCCTCCTACATAACCTAACCTGTATATATATATATATATATAGATGGCAAGGATCCTATCAACAAGTCGGTGCTCTACAGCCCACAGGAAGGTTAATAATACCTTTCAGTCATAACTAAATATTTTCCTCTATTTCTTTCTCCTCCCTTTATCGCCCATTATGCATATGCCCTCAAATAACATACTCCAAGTAGTCCTATCCTTAGCCATCCCATGCAGTCCCGCCCATATCCTCCCCTTATTATCCATTTCTTTCTCCACTTCTCTTCTGTGTGTTTTATCTCATCTCATCTCATCATGTTCCTCTTATACCTTGCGGTGTCGAGGTGAAGTATAAACATCGTGAGAGTGCCCGATTAAGGGCTTCATATATCGATATTCCCATGGACTCTGCTATTCCTTCTGTCCAACGTTTACGTGGTCGGCCTCTTCCTCTGTTTCCATCTGGTCTATTCATCATTGCTTGTTGTGGTATGCTGTTGACTGGTAACCTACTTGCATGGCCAAACCATTTGACTTGCTGCTTTCTAATAAAATCTAGTGTTGCTTTAACCCCCACTTTAGTCCTGATTTCTTCATTTCTGATCTTATCTCTTCTTGATACGTTGAGTATTCATCTCAGGAACCTCATTTCTGTTGTTGTGATTTTTGTTTTCTCTTTTTCTGTCATTGTCCAGGTTTGGCATTGGTAGCATAGAGTTGGTAGGAAAATTGTGTTGTAAAGTGCTTTCTTAGTAGTTATTGATACATGTTTGATCTTTACTACTGGTGCCATTTGTCTAATGAGTTGATTTGCCTTATTGCACCTATTTTCGATCTCGTCTTCTGATCTGCCATTTGATGATATTATACTTCCTATGTACTTGAAACTCTTTACTTGTTTCAAGGGATGTTCGTTTAGGTGAATTGTTGTTGTTTGTTTTTCATACTGCTCGTGTGTTTTATATTTTCCTCTATTTCCTTCGCCCTTTGGATTGCAGTCAACAGATTTCCTAGGTATACAATTATCACATTTCTTCAGTGTGTCCTATCCAGCAATAGCATCTTTTTGTCACCTCTTGATCTGCTGGCAAGTGTCTAGTTCTCTCCATGAGCTCCACATTGGTGATTCTGTCATGTTATTTTTGCCGTATGCAGCGCCAAGAACTACGAACATTCGTAAATGTGTGCTTAATGGGAGGACAGCGAAGAGTTAAGGACGCTGTTCGTAATCCCGTATACCCACCTTCGAAACACCGCAGATTTGACAGCACATCGCGTCGCGCTTGTTCCTTAAGGAAAGGTATGTGAGCCGGTCGTTCAGAAAGAAATGTTTAACTACTGAACGTAAAACTTGCCAAGACATCAACAGCAGCTGACAATATGCTGGTGTTGACTGCAATGTCCTGTAAAAATGATATGCAACAAACAAACAAACAAACATGGAAGGACAAATGGGATGACAAAATCACCCGTGTGGAGATGGCGGACAGAACTAGATTCATACCAGACGACCGAGAGGTTAGGAAAGGCCACCGACTCGCTATGGCACACACATAGTGAAACTGTTAATGTAACTAGAAAGTACTTCATTTGGAACACACATGGCAAAAGAAATAGAGGGCCTAAAATTAAAAGCTTGTGGGTATTAGAATTAGAGGGGATGAATCATACGGAGAGGATATGGACAAGGCTGCGGGAGATGGCAAAGAATAGGAGAGCTTGGCCTGAGCAGCAACAGCAGCAGCAGAAGAAGAAGAAGAAGAAGAAGAAGAAGAAGAAGAAGAAGAAGAAGAAGAAGAAGAAGAAGAAGAAGAAGAAGAAGAAGAAAAAGAAGAAGAAGAAGAAGAAGAAGAAGAAGAAGAAGAAGAAGAAGAAGAAGAAGAAGAAGAAGAAGAAGAAGAAGAAGAAGAAGAAAAAGAGCCATATATAACTTACCATATTCCTTTCTCTAGCATTAAAAGATACCCAACGATTTTACTTAAGTGTGCATATATGAACACCCCATGCACACATACTTACGCAAACATTCAAACACAATCTACGACAAAGTTAAACGCCTCACAAGAACAATAACTCCAGACGTCCACGGCAAGAGCGTTACCTATCGACCACGGGAACGCCCTATCTCCAAGAAATACACACAGAAAAACGCCGTTTCAATTAAGTTTCGAACACTACACGTCCACTCCCGGTGTTGAAACAGAAGCCGGTGGCACAATTCACACCACCAATGAACACACACTGCTCTGGAACGAACACCTTGTGTAAACTAGGTCGTAAGTTAACGCAATTTTTAACGCTGAACGTTAAAAGAACAAGGCACCTCGCAATAACCCTATCCACTGTGCAAATTAACAACACAACAGAAATATGTTCGAGGGGGTTAAAAAAAAAAACCCGCGCCGGTTAAACTAACGGTACGTGGTAAATGAAACTGGTTAACAGATAGAGCTCGCACCGGCTGTGATGGCAACGAGAACTGAGTGTCGCTGAACGATGGCAAGACGAGTAGCTGAGTCCGAGGGCTGACGCGAGGTACGGAATTCCTACCGCCTGCAAATGCTCCAGCCTTGCGCCTGGTGGCAAAAACCTCGGTCCCGGGCGCAAGCAGGCGGTGCCGGAGGGGCTAGTTTGCGAGTGCTTGCAGAGGCTGACAATTCCTCTCTCGCCGTTTTCCTTGGCATATTATGATTATGAAGCAGATAAACCATTAAATCTGCTTCCAACGTGACTGTCCTGATAATTAGGCCGCGGGCCACGTGACTCAATTATTAGAAGCGAGCTCCCGGCACGTTCTTGGGTTACTCCGGTAGAAGGGTTTTCTTATTTTCGCCCCCAGATCGGGTCGAGGGTAGTCGGTTGAAAGCTTTAATGGGACGGGACATCAATACGACCCTAACAGGCTTTTTCTGTACCGGGCGTCATCGGGTAATGGCTTCTAATAGGAAAACGGTGTTTGGTCGGCGTGTCCACCCAAGGAAAAATACCCCGTCTACAATAGGCGTTCATCAACTACGGTGTTTAACTTTAGCAAGTTATCAAATACAAAAGATCATCGCCGGTCTTTGGTCGTCGTTAAAAGTGGAGAGAGGGAGGGTGCGGATACTCGATGTTAGGGCCATTCAGTTTTCAGAGGCGTATCCAACAAAACAGTTAGACAAACAAAAGACGACGTTGTTATAAAAATAAGCAGTAATGATAACAATTGCACAGAAAGCACACCGAAATGTGTAAAATAATTCAAGCCGAACCGTTGAGAGGAATGGCAGGCTTTCTCAATAATCCATTACACAGCAGGTCACAACATTTGGCACCATTTTCAGGCACTTACTTCTAATCCTCATTTAGGTAATTTATTTTTTTTTTAAATATATAATGACGTGGACTCGCAGTTGAAAGCAGTCTAACACAGTTAGCAGAACATATCCTGGCATGTACACTGATATAAAACACATTATCCACCGAGTGTTAATTTGTATGTACAAAATATAAAGCTAGTAAAGGAGTCTCCGTGGCGAAGTGGTCAAGCCTTCTGACTCAGGCTCTGAAGGTTGTGGGTTCGATTCCAGACCGCGTCCTTCGGTTCATGAGTACATTTATAGACTCATGGGGGTCGTCGCTGGAGCTACGGAGTTCGTGCTTTGTGCGACGTTTTCGGCAGCCCGCGCTGCGGAAAGAGACTGAACCATATGGGATTAAAACCTGGTTCAATGAAGTCGACCCTGTCGACTTTTTTAAGCGACTTGTTGACCATCTACCTAAAATGCAATGGACCAACACTCACGGGAAGTAGCATGGGCAAGGCGGATATAATCGGTGCAGCGCGGACTCATTTGTCGGATACTGACGAGACATCGACTCTAGCCGGAATACACGAACCTAGTCAAGCACGCCAATGCTTTCTTATTGGAAAAGAGGAGATACCATAATGAACTCCTCGTGGGAACAGTGAGCAGAAACACTTTGGGGTGACTTCTGCACGCAGGACTGAGCATCCATGGGAACGTCCAGTGTGCAGTGACGTCAATCGCTCGATCGTCAGTACTGGCAGATTTTTCTTTTCCCTCACTAGGACAGCTCTGGGATTGACCCAGCCTCACAGAATGGGTATCAGGGAACTGAAGAAGTACAGGTGATGGCCAACCACCACCGGCCATTCGGATTGCGGTCCTGACAAGGACATTTTTAAGAAAAAGAAGGGGGAAATATAAAACACCGGAGAAAAGTTCATCAATAATATTTCTGTTACATTTGGGACTGCTGTGGGGATAACAAATGTCACACATTGAAACAGTATCAATGACTATTTGTTTCAAGTATTTCAGTCAAAGTATAATGCATCTACTCACTTCACATGATATGTACCTCTGCAGTGTGCATCTGACGAGATAGTAACTACTGTAGGCTATAACAATACACAATGAAATCAGGTATATGTTACTCCTGCGAAAAAGTGAGAGATATTAAGCACAGACAGTGTACATACTTTACAACGAACGTAAATTCGGCAAACGGAAATCAGTGTTAAAAATAACAAGTGATACATCAAGGCAAAACATCGTGCAGTCTATTTTCGGTGGCTTTTGTTTTAGGTTAATTAGTGTCTTTCTGCTTGTTACCCCTAAAACTGCCCAGGTTTTAGGTTAATTAGTGTCTTTCTGCTTGTGGCCGCTAAAACTGCCCAGGTTTTAGGTTAATTAGTGTCTTTCTGCTTGTGACCCCTAAAACTGCCCAGGTTTTAGGTTAATTAGTGTCTTTCTGCTTGTGACCCCTAACACTGCCCAGGTTTTAGGTTAATTAGTGTCTTTCTGCTTGTGACCCCTAAAACTGCCCAGGTTTTAGGTTAATTAGTGTCTTTCTGCTTGTGACCCCTAAAACTGCCCATGTTTTATGTTAATTAGTGTCTTTCTGCTTGTGACCCCTAAAACTGCCCAGGTTCCTGTCGTCTGGTGCAATGGTTGCTGCTCGTTATCCTCATATATCTCTAATCAAAGATTGCAGTAGATCAGCGAGTTAGCAAGCAATGTCTATCTCAATATCTCACTGTTTCTTTGTCTCCATCAATTTCTCACTAGTTATCTCACTGTCCCTCTCTTTCTCTCTCAATATTTCAACAGCGTTCCTCGTGTAACAGAAACAGACACACACATACAGAAAAAAACAAGAGAGAAACCGAGAGGGGGAGAGAGACAATAAGAGATGGTGATATAGATTGTGGAAGACATTGAAAGAAACAGATAGGAGGCATCGAAAGAGACCAGGGGAGAAAGTGGGATTGAAAGAGAGAGAAATAGTGAGGAATAGTGTGAGAGACACTGAGCTAGAAACAATGTGAGAGAAATTGTGGTAGAGGCAGTATGGGAGACATTGTTAGACCGAAAGTGAAAGACATTATGAGAGATTCAGTGAAAGCGACAGAATGACAAATACTGTGAGAAAGATAGTATGAGGGACACTGGGGTAAAGACAATGTGAGAGAAATTGTGGGAGAGACAGTATGGGAGACATTAGTAGTTTACAATGGCGGAAACAGTCTTATTTTCGGTCCGTTCGTAGGTCTGGACCTAGTAATTTCCTTGTATGTGGGTTATCCCGCCTCTGATTCATCATCATCATCATCATCATCATCATCATCATCATCATCATCATCATCTTCCACTTCTGCCGTCAAGCGTCGTAGGGAGGAATAATTTGCGTTCCAGCGCCCCGTGGGCGGCACTGGATAGTGTCATTCCGTGTGGTTGTACAATGTCTCTGATGTCGTCAATCCATTTTCATCTTGAACGTCCTCGTGGTCTCGTCGCAGATGATCTTTGATGTAAGGCCAGTGATAGTAGTTGCTGATGTTGCATTCTAACGACATGGAAAAACCACTTGATCTTCTGTCTTTCAATAAATGTGGCACAAGGTGTTGATCCCACAGTCTGTCTCATAATAGCATTTCTTACTCGGTCTCGGTTTGTTAAGTTGGCAACTCTCCTCAGGCATCTCATTTCGCAGGTGTTGATTTTGCGAAGGTGTAATTTGAATAACGTCCAGGTTTGAGATTGGTAGCATAGGGTTAGGTGTGAATATGCTGTTTATTATCTGTCGTTTTGCGGACATGGGTATGTTTGGATGTTTCAGTAAGGGTGATAGTTGATATGTAAGTGCACTAGCTTTTTGACATCTGATTTCAATTTCTCTGTCCAATCTTCCATTTTCTGTGATCATACTTCCAAGGTATTTGAATTCTTTAACTTGTTTCAGAGGTGTGTTATTTATCTGTATACTTAGTGGGCCTGGCGATCTGCTAACTTGCATTACTTCGGTTTTGGCTGTGTTTATACTCATATTGTATCTGCTGCAGGTTGAACTCAGATTAGTAATATGATTTTGTAGTCTGCCCTCATCGCTGTAAAACAGGCACTGATCATCTGCAAATAAAGTTCATTTATTCCCTGTGGGTCAGTTGTTTCATCTGGAGTAAAGAGTTCTAAATTTTCTAAATCTGTTCTGTCGATACTTGCTTCTTTGGAGATTCTGTCCATGTAGATATTGAATAGCAGGGGAGAGAGCACACATCCCTGTCTCACCCCTGTATTGATGTCAGATTCTCACCCATAGGTTGCAACGCGTCGTCTGTACCAACGCCAGACAATTGCAGCCATACTCACAGTGTTAAACACGCTTGCTACAACGCGGCGTCTTCGACGGCGCCTGAGAAGTCCAGCCCGGCTCAAGTCTGAGCGACGCTAAGCCGTTGTTGGTCAGTCAGGAGACAGCGTGAAATGTGTGTAGCACGCAAGGGGACTCCATCCCGACTGACGCGAATGCTGAATGGCTGGTCAGACAGGCCTTGGGAGAGCGTAGAGAACAGACGTTTGAATGCGGTGTGCTTTGAATTATATGTTTGAGCGTGATTCGAGAGCTAGCCTGTAAGAGTGTAAGTGTATTGCTGCATTGATGTATTGCTGTATTGGTTGATTGCATGTATTGATTGTAATGATGAATTGTGATTGCGCGAGATATGCATTAATTGTGAAACGCGAGATGCGCAAATAAAGTGTTTGCATTGTGTCACATTGAGTTGTTAAGTGACAATATTTGTTATCTCACTTGTCAGCCAACGAGCCAGAGTCTTGCTACCGCAAGATCCTGACCAGTGCGAACGTGGGGTCTACGTCCTCAGTGGATTTGAACAATTAAATAAGAAAAGTGCTGTGTTAAATAAGTGCGAACGTGATGGCATCCATCTTGAAAGTTATTGTGAAATAGATGTGAACGGTAGCGTGTGTAAGTGGAAAGTTCGGAAAGGTTGTTAAGTGAGTGGTTGATTGTGGTGAAAAGACGACAGATCGACTAACAAAAATACTTGACTACATACAAACCTTCAAAACTTAGATAACATCGCATACACCACACTTTGTATTAGTCCTAATTTATTTCGTTCCAAAAACAACAGGTTTTTGTGTCATCTGTTCCTGTTGATTGTACATTCCAATTTTTGCCGACCTGAAGTAAGATCCATTGTGTTTCCGGGCAGTAACGAACAGCCATTGTCCGGCACAGGTTTTCAAGAAACACTTGAGCCGGGCTGGACTTCTCAGGCGCCGTCGAAGACGCCGCGTTGTAGCAAGCGTGTTTAACACTGCTCAGAGTTGAGTATGGCTGCAATTGTCTGGCGTTGGTACAGACGACGCGTTGCAACCTATGGGTGAGAATCTGACAATTGACTGTGAACATATCTGATATACCTTCTTCTGTTCTTACTGCACTTCGGCTCGAGTGGTACATGGCTATGATGTTTTCTAGCAGTTGCACCTTATATCCTATAGTCTTCAAGGATGGTCCATAATTTGTATCTGTCTACTCTATCGAAAGCCTTTTCTTGATCTACAAACACAATATTCTGCTGGTCACTATATTCGATAGTTTTTTCACATATTTGTCTAAGTGTAAATAATGCATCGGTGCAACTTTTACCTTTCCGAAAACCGCCCCTGATTGACCTTGCAAAACTGCACAAGATTTGACCTTCAAATCTCACGCTTTCTGGTACTTCCGCGCGAACCGGCGCGGGGTGATCGGTGTGGTCATCGGTGCGTTGTGCGGTGATAGATGATCAAAGACAGTGAAAAATGACTTGGTCCATCACTTAAGTAAACAATAGTAGTCCAAATCGGACCAGTGAGCATTACCCTTTCAAGGACGTCACCGGCTCAGAATGATAGTCCCGTAACCCTCACAGTTTTATCATTCCGAAGGTTATTGTCTATTGTGGGTGATACATTGGCCATATTGTAACTTTAGGGAAAAGACTAAGGTGAGAATATGGTTTTTAAAAACTAGCGAGGCTTACATTAGCATAAATAATAAACGTAATAACATACAAAATTGTTTAATTTCTAGTGGGCTTAACATTGAATATTAGTCTCATAATTACACAGTCATTTGAAATAACATAATTAGTGAATTGTGTGTAATAAATGATAAAATATAAATCATAATAACGCGAGTTATTTCCCTTGCGCAGAGTAGAATTAATTATCTCCCCTGATGTCTCCAGTAAACATCTTTCTGCACATAACTAAGAAGAGGTAATGGAATGTAGCTCGAGATAGAACTAACATACGATAGTTAAATTTGGAAAACAGCGGTTTTAAATGGTGCTGAATCGCGTGAAAACATCGCCGAAGGTGTGAACAAATATTCTAAGGCAAAACCTGTGGATATGCGTGGGTGTTGAAAAATCTGTTTTAGTTTGCAGTAATCTAGCAAAAGCGTTAAAAATTATGCAGCCGATAGTGATAAAAGACTTACTATACAGAAATTAATCTTGTAAAAGTAAAAAGAGGTCTGACGTGCCTTTAAGCACATGTGCGTGATTCCATTCCAAGAGTTGGATATAAATATCACGTATGTGTGAATGGTAGTAATAGGACATGTCGCTATCAAGTCGTATTTCTGATTCGCCGCTGTACTCGAAATACTTTGTTATATCCATTATGTATCGGCACAACAAGCAGTAAGAAGCTGAATTTTCAAATCTCATGCGGTAAGATACATAACTACTTCTGGTTTTGTATAAAAAGATAAACTTTAATTATTAAAAATAATATTTAAAAATAGTATTTTGATGTGTGAAGTGAAAGTAAATATGGCGGCATGGGTTAGGAGGTCTATCATTAACAATTTCGATGCATATTTACGGATCCGATCGTCAGAAGTCCTTGGATTTTTCCGTTATATAGCTATTCTTCTTCTGCGTTCGTTCGGAGTTTTTTTTCGGAGGTGATTGCGTTGTGCCTGTTTACAGCAGAGCTGCGTTCTTGCGCCGTTAGGCCGACACATCCGACTTCTGCGGGCATTTGTTGACCGGCTTAACATTCCCAGATATAGCTATTGTAAAGTAAACGATTATATATTATAATGCCGGTTATTACTGTCTATAGTGGATGAGATTAAAAACTGTTATCATACCAATATCGAAGTGGTAGAGATACAAGACTAGTCCTTGGGCTGTGTGATGGTTTTATAACCAGTTACGTAGGAACGTATCTAAGGACAACACGTGGTTAATGACTACAGCTGAATAAAGTGGGGCGTTACATACACCGGATCACATGCATAACGATACAACCGAGACCACAAAGGGTAATGGCTACGAGCGTTCAAAGATGGCAGTGCTTCCGATCACATATGTAAAGGGCACAACCAGTATAATGCTCACTGGCTAAAACCAGTCAAATATGTCGTCGCAGCCGATCACACATGGTTAATGGCTACAACCAGACCATGTGCTAGATGGCTAAAGCCGGTTAAACATGCGCTGCATCCGATAACACATGGTTAAACTACATCGCCAACATTGCACCTGAAGATTAAAATGATCGCCCTTCTCTCTTTTCTATAATCCTTAGGGTGGTCCACTGAGTAATACCAAAGAAATCCCCTCATCAATAAACATAAGACACTTTCGATTAGAGTATACACAACTATATCCAAGTTATCACAGTGTCCGACTAAGCCTTTCTCATACTCATAGTGCAGAAATGTGATCATCGATGCTAGTCGGGGGAGACGTATCTGTACGTAACAGCTATCGGGTCATACAGCGACAAGTGGTTAGTGCATTTTAACAGATGTATAATATTACTTTATTAAGTTGCATGTCCTTCACAGGACGTAGCAGTCAACTCAAACACACGAACACAACAAACTGTCTTGACTCAACCTTAGGCAATGCATGTAACATGACATGTCACGTGTCCGCTGTCACAACAGCGATGTTATCACGTAGCAAATTAGACATCTACACTTTTATTAACTCTCAATGTGTCCATACGGGTCTTTACATCTTTCTCCAGAAACCCATTTCCAAGACCAATATATGTTTTACAGTGTGCCTGCTCAATGCCACAATACTCAGCCAGACAAAAGTACAGCTTCTATGCACCACTTCAACAGTCAATTAAGAAAATATGTTAGACGTATTAAAATTATTAGTCAAATACAGAAATATCTCGTCCAAACTTATTAAAGTAGGAACATTTGTTAACCTATTGAGAAAAATATCAACCAAGAAAGAAAATTTGTTAGTCAAATAGGACAATTATTGACCACGTAAAAAAATATCTTGTCCAAACTTATCAAAAGTAGGAAAATTTGTTAGCCAAATGAGAAAAAGATTGGCCAAGTAACAAAATATCTCCGCCAAACTTATGAAAAGTAGGAAATTTTGTTAACCAAGTGTGAACAATTATCGGCCAAAGAGAGAAATATCTCACCCAAACTTATATAAAGTAGGAAAATCTGTTAGCCAAATGGGAAAAAATATGGTACACGTAACGATATATCTCGTCCACACTTACGAAAATTAGGAAAGTGTGTTACCCAAATGGGAAAACTCTAAGTTAAGTAGGAAAATGTGTTAACCAAATGGGGGAAAATATGGTACATGTAATGAAATATCTCGTCCACACTTATGAAAATTAGGAATGTGTGTTAGCCAAATGGGGGAAAATATTGGCCAAGTAGGAAAACTGTTAGGCAAATGGGAAAAAGATTGACCAAGTAACGAAATATCTCAACCAAATTTATGAAAAGTAGGATAATTTGCCATTATATTTTCGGCCTAGAGGTTAAACAAATAAACCATTATGATAGATACATTTTAAGAGACAGTGTTCCCTGTGTGTGTGTGTGTGTGTGTGTGTGTGAGAGAGAGAGAGAGAGAGAGAGAGAGAGAGAGAGAGAGAGAGAGAGAGAGAGAGAGAGCTGGAAAAAATTCGAAAACTGAGAAACAGTAATAGACAGTGAGAGAGACAGTGAGAGACACCAAAAGACAGTGAAAGTTAAGAGACATACAGCAAGAAAAACAAAGTGAAAAAGAGATAAATTGAAAGAAACGGGGAGGCCGTGAGAAAAATCTTACACACACAGAGATACAAAGACAACAGACGATACATCAACAACAACAACAAAACTTTATTTTGAAAGGGTTAAGAATTGGGCATGCAGGCCCGTCTAACATTCTGCCCTTTTATCACTCTCTTTCACACATTATACCATTCACACATCATTCAAGGCTAACTGAAAACGGCAACAATATAAAAGATATGCATTATAAAGGCATGAGGAAAAAATGAAACATCAATACTACACGACTCAGTAATAGTAATAACTGGTGTGGCACTTGTTATTAGCTATGTGGAATATACTGGCCTACCAAAAGGGGACTGGCTGTTATACTAGGGTTTTATTATTATTATTATTATTATTATTTCTATTATTAAGGGGGAAGGTAATCCGTACTGAGATAGTGTTCAAATAATTTGCGATTATATGTATACGGATTGGTGATGTCTTTTATTTCATGTGGAAGATTGTTCCACAGCTGAGCTGTAGAGTACGCTAAGCTTGTTTTGTATAAGTCTATCATAGGCTTTGGAATGTGTAATATATTTAATCGTTTACTGTGTCTAGCATTATATTCAAACAATGGCCAAAGGTAATTTGGGGCATTCCGATGTAGGATTTTGTGAATTAGTTTGGCCTTATTGAAAAGCAGACGTTTGCGGAGTGGTAGTAACTGAAGGCGTTTATGCAGGCTAGGATTGTCAGTTAAATGTTTGCTATAAATTAAACTCATGGCCCGTTTCTGGAGCGAGTAAAGTCGCTTGGTGCTTGAATTTGGACAACCGTCCCAGATTGTAGAGCAGTAGTCAAAATGTGTCTGTATGTGAGACGTATAGAATATTTTCCTTGTGTCCTCATCAAGGAAATTTTTAATTTTGGCGAGTTGATAGACTTTTTTCGCTGTTTGTTTAGTGAGCTCTTGAACGTGAGGATTAAAGGTTAGGTTTCTATCAATGATGAGGCCTAATGTTTTGTGCTCAATTACACATTCTACTGGCATGTTATCGATGTGAAGTTGAAGTGATCTGTGTGAATTTAGAGATTGAAGTCTTCGAGACATCGAGACAGACAGACAGACAGTGAAATGGACAGACAGTAAGAGAGACAATGACAACGACTGAGACACAGAGAAAGTGATAGTAGTAGTCGTAGTAAAAGACATATTTGATTGGCGTCCAATATTGTATATGTGGTAAAAGACATATTTGGTTGACGTTCAGTATTTGTGTATATGGTAAAAGAAATTTGGTTGGAGCCCAATATTTGGGTATGTAGTGAAAGACATTTGGTTGGAGCCACTATTAGCGAATGGGTGAAAGACATTTGGATGGTGCCCACTATTTATGTATGTGGTAAAAGACTTACTTGGTTGGCGTCCAATATTTGTGTATGTGGTAAAAGACATATTTTGTTGGAGTCCAATATTTGTGTATGTGGTAATAGACACATTTGGTTGGAGTCCATTATTTGTGTATGTGGTAAAAGGAATTTGGTTGGAGTCCAATATTTGTGTATGTAGTAAAAGACATTAGGTTGGAGTCCAATATTTGTGTATGTGGTAAAATCCATTTGGTTGGAGTCCAATAGTTGTGTATGTTGTAAAAGACATTTGATTGGAGTCCAATATTTGTGTATGTGGTAAAAGACATTTGGCTGGAGTCCAATATTTGTGTATGTGGTAAAAGACATATTTGGTTGACGTCCGATAGTTGTTTATGTGGTAAAAGACATTTGGTTGGAGCCCACTATTTGTGTATGTGGTGAAACATTACTTGTTTAGCGTCCAATATTTGTGAATGTGGTAAAAGACACATTTAGTTGAAGTCCAATATTTGTGTATGTGGTAAAATACATATTTGGTTGGAATCCAATATGTGTGTATGTGATAAAAGACATTTGGTTGGCGTCCAATATTTGCGTATTTGGTAATAGACATTTGGTTGGAGTCCAATATTTGTGTATGGGGTAAAAGATACATTTGGTTGTAGCCCAATATTTGTGAATGAGGTAAAAGACATTTGATTGGCGTCCAATATTTGCGTATTTGGTAAAGACATTTGGTTGGAGTCCAATATTTGTGTATGTGGTAAAAGACTTATTTGATTGGAATCCAATATGGGTGTATGTGGTGTAAGACATATTTAGTTGGAGCCCAATACTTGTATATGTGGTGAAATACTTACTTGGTGGGCGTCCAATATTTGTGTATGATCAACGCTCATACTATTATGAAAATCAGCGCAAACTGATCTGTGCTCAAGTCGTCTGCGGCTGTCGCAATTTCATAATCACGACACACCGGGTTCAAACTCACCTGCAGGGGGTTTGGAAGCAGATCGTTTTGTGTTGATTTGTCACAATGGTCCGAGCGTCGGTAGTTCCGAAAGAAACGGCCAATTATTGAAAGTAAACCTGCCTACAAAATCACAAGCAGCCAATAAATAACGAGTTGACAGGAGAATTGTTGTCTTATTTAAAGTTTAAATAATTTAAAGTTGGAACTCGCGATGTAAATAACACTCGCGACAACAGACATGAGAGGAGACGTATGTGAGGAGAGACAGATGTGACGAGAGAACGAACGAACGAACGAACGAACAGACTTTATTTTCAAAGGGTAACAAATTGGGCACGCAGGCCCGTCTTACATTCGGCCCTTCCAATCACTCATCTTTCTTTCATGAACAGTGCATAGGAAAAAAAACATTGTCACATGAATTTTGTAAACATAAACAATGCATATGACTATGTTATAAGACACATCCACCACCCACCCACACATCCCCCATTCACTCCAACTCCCCTACCCAACCACACACACATACAATACATTCCCCCACCCATCCACCACATCCCTATACATCTCCCCACCCACACACACCTCTCATCCACCACACATCCCATCCACCCACACTCCAAGCACACATACATTCAATAACCCACACATCCCCCACCTACACACATCTCCCCACCCACTCACATATCCTTTACCCGTCCCATTTCCCACCAACAATCACTCACCCAATATCCTCCTCCACCCACACACCTCCAACCACCCAACCAAACACACATTCCTCAGCCACACACACATCTCCCCGTCAACTCACATATTCCGCACCTACCCACACATAAATTACGCACTCACCCACATAATCTCCCATCTCCCCCAGCCCACTCACTTATCCCGAGCCCACACCTACAAACATCCCCCACCATCTCCTAACCTGCACACACTCACCCACCCACATATCCTCTACCCACTCACACATCCTCTACCCACCTATCCCCCAACCAAACATCCCTTAACCACACACCCTTACTCATATACAATCACCCACCCACACATCCTCTACCCAACCACACATCCTCCACCCAACCACACATCCTCCATCCACCCATTCCCCCAGCCACACATCCCTTAACCACACACCCTTACCCATATACACACACATCCCCACCCACGTACAATCTCCCCACCCATACAAACATCCCTCACACACATCCCCACCCACCAACACATTCCCCATTCACAAACACACACCTCCCATCCACGCACACACAACCCATACATTCATCCCCTCACACATCCCTAGACACACGTACTTATCCCTCAACCACTAACACCCACACGTCCCTTACCCACTCATCAACACATACATCTCCTATCTACCCACCCACACTCACACATCCCAACCACCCATCTAAGCAAACATCCCCCACCCTCACACACATCATTCACCCACCCACAAACCCAACCACACCTTCACTTACCCACACAAACATCATTTATCCACACCCAGCTCCCCTCCCACACAATACCACACCCACACACATCCCAAAGACACATCCCTCACCCACACACACACATCTATCCACACATCTCCTACCCATCCACACATCCCCCAACTACAGTCACCCTCACTACCCACACATACATCCTCCATCCAGCCACACACACCCCCACCCAGCCAGACATATCCCCCACCCACACACACATCTCCAAATCCATCACCCACACTCATCACGCACCCCTCCCCCAACCCACACACATCCCCCACACATCTCTCATCCACACACACTCCCCACCCATCCACCCAAACATCCCACACCCACATACACATCCTCAAACCCACAACCACCCCCACCTGCACACATCTCCCACCCACCACATATCCCCCACACCCACATCTCCCCACCCACACATATACCCCCACCCATCCCATAACCCACCATCAATCATCCACCAACATATCCTCCTCCACCCACTCACCCACAACCACCTAGACAAACACACATCCCCACTCACAAACACATCTCCCCATACACCCATACATCTCGCACGCACCTACACACAAATCCCCCACCCACCCACACAAACCCACCCCGCCCACCCACACACATCACGAATCCACCCACACACACATCCCCCGATCCCCCAACCTACTATTATGATCAAACTCCCACATTTTACACACACATACAGTGACGATTGTCGTGAGCATTGTCGCAAAATTGTAAAAAAAATGGAGAAAAATTGTACATATACATTTTGTAACTTAAAAATTAGTGATGCAATTCAACTCTCTCCCCCCCCCCCCCCTCTCTCTCTCTCTCTCTCTCTCTCTCTCTCTCTCTCTCTCTCTCTCTCTCTCTCTCTCTCTCTCTTTCTCTCTCACTCACTAGCGCTCTCACTCACATTACAGTAATGTTATATTATACATGATAAAATCAAGTGTCATACATACAAAATGATAATGTGAAAGATGAAAATACACAAAGAATATGGAATGGCATGTTACAGGACATGCGAGCACTGAATTCTCTCTCTCTCTCTCTCTCTCTCTCTCTCTCTCTCTCTCTCTCTCTCTCTCTCTCTCTCTCTCTCGCTCTCTCTCTCTTACATAGGCACACACACATTCCCCCCACCCACACACACACATATCCCTCACATACACACCCATACATACATCCTCACATATAGACAAATACATGATGCCTCACATGATTACTGAAACTAATAAGAACAAACTCCTACACTTTACACACAATTTAGACACTGACGATTGTCGTGAGAATTCTCGCAGTTGCAAGAAGTGGAGAAAAAATTGTACATATACATTATGTAGCGTAAAAATTAGTGATGCAATTCAAATCTCTCTTTTTTTTTCTCTCTCTCCTTCTCTCTCTCTTGCTCTCTCTCTCTCTCTCTCTCTCCCTCTCTCTCTCTTGCTCTCTCTCTCTCTCTCTCTCTCTCTCTCTCTCTCTCTCTCTCTCTCTCTCTCTCTCTCTCTCTCTCTCTCTCTCTCTCTCTCTCTCTCACATCACAGTAATGTTATATTATACATGATAAAATCAAGTGGTATACAAAATGATAAGATGAGAATTAAAAGAAAAAAAATATGGAATGGCATGTTACAGGACAATCAGGTGGCATTAAACGATACCTCGTAATATGAAAGATGAGAATACATGAAAAATATGAGACATGTGACAAGAGACATGTAACAAGATACATGTGACAAGAGACACGTTATTAGAGACACGTGACAAGAAACAAGTGACAACAGACAGATGTACACATAGACAGATGTGACAGGAGACAGATGTGACAGGAAACAGATGTGACCGGAGAAAGACGTGATCGGAGACATATGTGATAAGAAACAGGTGTGACAAGAGATAGGCGTGACAAGAGACAGATGACAAAAGAAAGACGTGGCGAGAGACAGACGTGACCAAAGACTGATGTGACAAGAGACTGATGTGACAAGAGACTGATGTGACAAGAGACAGGTGTGACAAGTGACATGTGTGACAAGAGACAGGTGTGACAAGAGAAAGACACGGCGAGAGACAGACGTGTTCAGAGATAGATGTGACCAGAGACTGGTGTGACAAGAGACAGATGTGACCAAAGACATGTTGCCGGAGACAGGTGTGACAAGAGACATGTGTGACAAGAGACATGTGTGACGAGTGACATGTGTGACAAGAGACATGTGTGACAAGAGACAGGTGTGACAAGGGACAGGTGTGACAAGAGACAGGTGTGACAAGAGACATGTGTGACAAGGGACAGGTGTGACAAGAGACAGGTGTGACAAGAGACAGGTGTGACAAGAGACAAGCATGACAAGAGACAAGCATGACAAGAGAGTGATGTGACCAGAGACTTATGTGACCAGAGACTTATGTTATCAGAGACTTATGTGGCCACAGATGTGAAAAGCCGAGACAACTGAGAAACAATTAGCGATATAAGCAACGTTCATTTCACTCACACACCAAATAACATAGAGGGATGGAGGGACGGTGTCTCCGACGTCTGCGCTCAGTCAGGTGACTGAGCGACAATAAGGCAGAAGACTGGAGAAGTAATTGTGAAAGAGGATGGGAAATGGAATGGGGAAGGAGAGAGATGGGGGGAATATAGGGAGGGAGGGGGGTGGAGAGAAAACAATTAGCAAGACAGAAGGTGAAAGAATAAAGAAGACAGGAAGCACGAAGAAAGACGGTAGAAAAATAGGAATGAAATTAAAAGAAAGACGGAATGCAGGGAGGTAGAAAGAAAGAAGAAAGAAGAAGGAAGGAATACGGTAGAAAGACTGAAAAGCGCAAGGAAAGAAAGGCGAGAAAGAGGAAGAAGTGGAAGAATGGAAGTGTAGAAGAAAAGGCGGAAGAATAAAGGCGACAAAGAAAGAAAACGACAATAAAGAAGACAGGAAGGTAAACAGAAGAAAAGAAGAAGGAAAAGTGATAGAAGAGTGACGAAGGATTTAAAGAAATGAGAAACAAGAAAAGAAATGAGATATAGGGAAGAAGGAAGCATCAAGAATGAAAGCTGAAAAAAGACAAGAATAGAGAAATATGAAATGAAAGAAAAGAAAGTGGAGGAAAAGGAAGAAGAAAGAGTAGGAGGAGGTGTGGAGAAACAGAAGACAAATAACAACACCAAGAACAACAACAACAGCAACAACAACAACAAAAACAGCAAGAACAACAACAGGAACAACAACAAAAAAAAACAGGAAGAACAACAACAGCAAGAACAACAACAACAACAACAGCAAGAACAACAACAACAACAGCAAGAACAACAGCAACATCAGCAGCAACAGAAAGAACAATAACAAGATTAGCATCACCAACAACAACAACAGCAAAAACAACAGCAAGAACAACAACAACAGCAGGAACAACAACAACAAGAACAATAACAAGAGTAGCAGCAAGAAGAAGAAGAAGAAGAAGAAGAAGAAGAAGAAGAAGAAGAAGAAGAAGAAGAAGAAGAAGAAGAAGAAGAAGAAGCCATATCCCGCATCCTGAAAGCTATCAATGCCCACATACGTAATGGCTGCTGATCTCATGCGATTCCCCAACCTGTATTTCCTTCAACCCAACTTGAGCACCATTAGGAGCCAGCGCCCCGCGGAAAACCTCCCCCCTGCGCCAACCACACTGTTCCACCCAAACCTGGCCATGGCGCGCCGCCCTTGGTAATTGTCAAACGGTGTAAAGGAGACATATCCACCCAGTAATTTTTTGTGTGCACACATCCAACCACGGATAAGCATTGCTGTAATGGCGGAACTTCCTTCTTGGGGCGCTCACACACTGGCCTGACACCGGTTTGCCATTTTCGCCCGCATGAGAATATCGTGTTTGTCTAAAAGTTTCCCATTTATGAAACCGGACAACTTGAGAGATGGTTGCCACCCACTTCAGTCCAACCACAAGTTCACGACGCCCAGTAACCGTGTTGTGTGTGTGTGTGTGTGTGTGTGTGTGTGTGTGTGTGTGTGTGTGTGTGTGCACGTGCGCGTGCGTGCATGCGTGTGTGAGAGAGAGAGTAAGAGAAAGGGTGTGAAAGAGAGGGTGTGAAAGAGAGGGTGTGAGAGAAACGAAGGATGTGTGAGAGCGTCGGTGAGAGACGGGGTGAATAGAGGACGTGTGAGAGCGAAGGTGTGTGAGCGTCTGAGAGTGAAAGAGAGAGAGAGAGTGAGAGAGAGAGAGAGAGAGAGAGAGAGAGCGAGAGAGAGAGAGAGAGGGAGATAGAGGGAGAGAGAGAGATGATGATGATGATGATGATGATGATGATGATGATGATGATGATGATGATGATGATGATGATGATGATGATATAGATATATGTGTGCGCTCGCGCCTACACGTTTTCGTATGTACGACTAACAGGGTTTTTGCAAGAGATTTCATTTCACCGGGTTATACCCTATATCCCACCGGTCTCATCTCACGCCGCAGATCGGCCTACAGATGGTCGAAAGCGTCAGCGCCGCACGAACGCTTGTCAGATGTCACTTGGCTTCCGTGCCATGTCTTCTGTTGGTTGTCACTTGATGAGACGACATGGAGAGGAGACAGCGTGTCGGGGATGAGACAGCATGTGGGAAATGAGACAGCATGTGTAGAGAGGAGACAGCATGTGTAGAGAGGAGATAGCGTGTGTAAGAGAGGAGACAGCATGTGTAGAGAGGAGACAGCATGTGTAGAGAGGAGACAGCGTGTGTAAGAGAGGAGACAGCATGTGAAAAATAAGACAACATGTGCGAGAGGAGACAATACGCAAAGGAAACAGCCACTGGAGAATGACAAACAATACACAGAGGCAACAAGAAAGTTCGGATGACGAAAACATTGCTCTAGGTTTCCGGAGGAGAACAGATAGGGACGGAATTATCAGCCCGAAAAATCGCACCACCGTCTCCGCCTCTGCCCAGGGGGAGCTGAAGCGATTGATAACATCAACAAAGAGGGGAGGAGAGCTGCTATGCTGCTATTACTACTACTACTACGACTACTACTACTACTACCACTACCACCACCACCACCACCACCACCACTACCATCACTATTGCTTTCCCATTCCTCAGACAGACGCTAACCAATTATACGTCTACTTGTAAAAAACCTTTTTTCTGAATATCTCATATCGCTAAGTGCCCGATGGATGCCCAGAGCCGGTGGTTCTGTTTTGACAACTCGTCCCAACCACTATTCAGTTCATACGTCGTAAAGTCAAGGAAACGTTTCAAAATGATTAGGGATTGAAATCAATATGGCCAGGGCGTAATGTTTTTGTCGTGTCTATATCCATTTCGCCAGCATGCTCGGGATCTATATTTTTGAGAGGAGACGGGTTGGTAAAGCTGCGGGGAGAGAATCATCATTTGAGACTGTCATATTTGTTAACGTAATTTTAGCGAAAATGAATTGCCGCGTACCGGAAGTGGGGAAAATGGTCGGCCATGTTTGATGGTAATGCACTATACGACTAGGCATGATGCGCACTTCCTGTTTGGGGCTGCAGAAGATGATTGGACCACTAGATGATGTAGTGTAGGGTCAAGGGTTAGAACTGAGTGATGTGATTGGTGAGAGGGAGAGAGAGAGAGAGAGAGAGAGAGAGAGAGAGAGAGAGAGAGAGAGAGAGAGAGAGAGAGGTGAGAGAGATTAGAGAGAGATGAGGAGAAGTGAGAGAGAGAGATGAGAGAGAGATGAGAGAGAAACAGACAGAGAGAGAGATGAGAGAGAGATGAGAGAGAAACAGACAGACAGACAGAGATATATACACGGACACAGAGAGAGACAGACAGACAGAGAGAGATTGACGGGCAGTCAGACAGAGAAACATATAGAGTGATGACAGACAAACAGAGAGATAGATAAACGGTTAGACATAAAGAGAGAGAAAGGGAAGGAAATACAGAGAATACAGAGACAGAAAGACAGACATACAAAGACAGAAAGACAGACATAAAGAAAGAGAAAGACAAGGAAAGGCACACAGAGAGAGACGGACAGATATATAGACAGACAGAGATATGGACAGACACACATAGTGACATAGAGAGCCAGAGAGACGATCAGAAAGAGACAGACAGACAGACAGACAGACAGACAGACAGACAGACAGACAGACAGACAGACTGACAGACAGACTGACAGAACGTCAGAGACGGACAGCCATAGACAGAGAGAGAGAGAGAGAGAGAGAGAGAGAGAGAGAGAGAGAGAGAGAGCGAAAGAGAGAGAGACGGGCAGAGAGGAGAGACAGAGAAAGAGAGAATAAAAAGAAGTACGACAAAGGGCATATGAGAACAATATGTCTCTGGGTAACCCTCTTTATAGTACACTTCAACAAAGTGGAATATTCCCCTGTTTGGTACACTTCACTCGACAACAAAGGGGAGTATTCCCTGTTTGGTATACTTAACCCGACAACAAAGTGGAATATTTCCCTGTTTGGTACATTTCATTCGACAACAAAGGGGAGTATTCCCCTGTTTGGTACACTTAACCCGACAACAAAGTGGAATACTACCCTGACTGGTACACTTAACTCCACAACAAAGTGGAATATTCCCCTGTCTGGTACACCTAACTCCACAGCAAAGTGGAATATTCCCCTGTTTGGTACACTTAACTCGACAACAAAATGGAATATTCCACTTTTTAGTACACTTAACTCGAAAACAAAGTGGAATATTCTCTTGTATGGTACAATTAACATGACAAAAAAGGGGAATATTCCAATGTAGAGTACAATTACCACAACAAAAAGCGCGATATTCCCCTGTAGAGTATAATTAACTCGACGACATGTGGGATATTCTATTGTACAGTATAATTAACTCGACAACATGTGGGATATTCCCCTGTATAGTACAATTAACTCGACAAAACAAAGTGGAATATTTCCCTGTAGAGTAAACTTAACTTGACAACATGTGGGATATTCCCCTGTAGAGTACAATTAACTCGACAACATGTGGGATATTCCTCTGTATAGTACAATTAACTCGACAACAAAGTGGAATGTTTCCCTGTAGAGTAATCTTAACTCGACAACATATGGGATATTCCCCTGTAGAATACACATAACTCGACAACAAAAGTGGAATATTCCCCTGTAGAGTAAACTTAACTCGACAATATGTGGAATATTCCCCTGTAGAGTAAACTTAACTCGACAACAAAGTGAAATATTCCCCTGTAGAGTAAATTTAACTCGACAACAAAGTGGAATATTCAACTGCATAGATGGTGTGAGTGGACAGGTGTGCGCGCGGGAGTGCATGCATACGAACGCGTGGTAGAGTGCGAGCAAGCCTACAGGACGTGTGTTGGTTCGCGTTTGAGTAAACCTTTTTCCAAGGAAATATATTAATAGCCATTTAAATAGTAACCAAATAGGTAGAATCTCATATTAATAAGTAATCTAACTGGTAGATATAGGCGTGTAGGCACCAGACACATAGCTAGCTACCCATGTAGGCAACTAGCCAAGTAAGTAACTGACCATGTAAGCAACTTGCCACGTACGTCGGTAACCATGCAGGTGACTAGCCACGTCAGTAATTAGTCATTCAAGTGTCTAGCCCAGTGGTTCTTAACCGGGGGGGGGGGGATTTTAATGTTTCCAGGGGGGGTGGGATTAAGATTATTTCAAATCACGTTAATACAAGAACCGATCACTTGATATGTTTTCTTCTCCATACTTTACGGTTCTGTACTTCTCGCCCTTCTGAAATTCGTTTCATAACGTAAGTAGACCCGCAAATCACGTTTTATGTCTAGACCTATTCTAGTATGTGTAATTAACTTTAGCTTCCATTTTTACGTATACTGTGTAGAAGCGGGGAGGAGGGGGGGGGGTTATAGAGAGGAATACGAAAGGAGAGGAAGGGATGACGTTCTGAAAATATGGTGAAGGGGTACATGGGCCAAAAATGGTTGAGAACCACTGGTCTAGCCACTTTAGTAATTTGTCATACAGGTGCCTAGACACGTAAATAATTAGTCATACAGGTGTCGAACTACTAAGTACACTCTTTATTTGTACACATCGTCCACAGCCATCCTGCGGTAGTAGTTGAAGGAACCAAAGCTCCTGCACAGCACATTTGACCATACTTGTACAGATGATAATCATGTACAGATGATACACTTTGGCAGATAATATACTTGTACAGATAATATACTTGTACAGATAAGTAAGTGCAGGTGATACACGTGCACAGATTATACACGTGTACAGATGACAAACATATGCAGATGATAAACATGTACAGAAGATAAATATGCACAGAAGATAAACATGCACAGATGATAAACATGCACAGATGATAAACTTGCACAGATGATAAACATGCGCAGATGACAAACTTGTGCCGATGATACACTTGTACAGATGACAAACTTGTACAGATGACCAACTTGTACAGATGACAAACTTGTACAAATTATATCTTTGTATAGATCATAAACTTTTCCAAAATTTGTACAGAAAATAAACGTGTACAGATTATAAACTTGTTTTTAATATGTGATAAACTTGTTTATCATATGTACAAGTTTATCTCTGTACATTTTCAACTATATTGTCGACGGACGTGCGTACATTTATTTGCCGACATTAAGCGCAGCCGATAGCGACGTCCGTGTACTTGTTCGTCCTGTAACGGTCTGCGAGAAGGTTCTAGACGCGATGGTAGAAATCCATTTGCTGATGAACTGACGTCACTGGCTGTATGAAATGTGGCCACAACATGAACAGTTAGGTCTCTGGCTATAGGATATGTGGCCACAACATGAACAGTTAGGTCTCTGGCTATAGGATATGTGGCCACAACATGAACAGTTAGGTCTCTGGCTATAGGATATGTGGCCACAACTTGAACAGTTAGGTCTCTGGCTATAGGATATGTGGCCACAACTTGAACAGTTAGGTCTCTGGCTATAGGATATGTGGCCACAACATGAACAGTTAGGTCACTGGCTGTAGGAAACTTGAACATTTAGGTCTCTGGCTATAGGATATGTGGCCACAACTTGTGTAGATTGAAAAACTGAATGTCGAATAGATTGAAATACTGTATGTTGAGTAGATTGAAATACTAAATGTCAAACAGATTGAAACACTGAATGTCGAATGGAATGAAATACCGGATGTCTAGTAGATTCTTCTTCTTCTTCTTCTTCTTCTTCTTCTTCTTCTTCTTCTTCTTCTTCTTCTTCTTCTTCTTCTTCTTCCTCCTCCTCTGCTGCTGCATTCATCAGGAATGTTTTTTCAGACATAATTGCGTTGTGCCCGGTTATGCGCCCGTAGGCCGACACATCCAACTTCAGCGAACGTTTGTTGACCAGGTTAGCCTTCCCGGGTGTTTCGAAGGACTTTCGACTCTCACTGTTGTGGTGCCGTCCACATCCCTGCTGGTCAAGTTAGAACGGTCGAAGACATTACGGTCAACCTTCAAGGGAAGGCAGGGGCAAACCATGGGCATTATCCGTCATCCAAGGAGGCTGCCATAATTGCAGAGCCGACACACAGCGCTCTGGTACTGGGCTCATACAAGGAATCGCCACGTCCTGCGCATGGCTGCTTCACTTCCTCACTTCCATATATTGGGCATTTTGTTCGCCACAGGCCGCTCCCCGCGCAAACCAGGGGAGGTAAGGATGCAAACGAAATTTACTCAGCGATCTTCCAGTAGATTGAAATACTGAATGTCCAGGAAAATTAAATACTGGATGTCCAGTAGATTGAAATACTTTATGTCCAGTAAATTTAAATACTGGATGTCGAACAAACCGATCAAAAGCCGCGTAGACAGTAAGATTGAATGTCTAGTAAATGTGATATGACTGAATGTCCAATCATGGTAAGATTAAATGCTAAGAAATTTAAAGATTAAATGTCGTCTATAAAAACAGTAGGTTATATGTAGAGTGAATGGTCTATATAAATTCAACGGTAACAACACTAAATGACCTGTCAAAAGCACTACATTTATTCGGAATACATCACTAAATAGTGCGTGATTTATAAACACATACGCACTATAAAACACGTAGAAAAGGAAATGGCAGAACTCTTGAGTAGAGAGATAACAATGGCGCACGGACGCCATGTCAAGTGGGAGTAACTCTCAGCCTCAGACGAAATGCCTTCCAGAATAACAGCCCTTTGCTTTGACCTTTCACAGTAATCATGACCTTGCCACACTCAGCCTTGATGACCTTGATATTTGAATTTGCATGAGATAATCATCATCAAGATGGCGGCTGTCGACGCTCTAACAAATCACAATCTGGGCGCTAACGGCTCAAGTGTGTACTTTTGATAAACGCATAAGTAAATAAATAAACAGGAATTGATTGGCAGCGAAAGTGTAGAACTCACTAAACACTTTAGACGGGCACTGTGGAAATTTGAAGTATGTTATTTCAAATCACGTGAGTCCGAGTTGTTGAAGGAGGCAAGGGCGCTGAATATGTCTCCAAATAATTATAGTTGTTTAAAAAGGTGTAATGGGAACGAGAATCGAATTCACTGCATCCCATGTGGCTCAGTCTCTTTACGCAAGGCGGCCTGCCGAAAGCGTCGCAAAGAGCACGAACTCCGTAGCTCCAACGATGACCCCCAGGAGTCTCCATGTAAATTGCACACGAGAACCGAACATGTCACGGAATTGAACCCATAAATTTCGGATTATTAAAATGGAAGACACTGCAATATGATAATTGACAGAACAATTGAAAGGAGAGAGAGAGAGAAAGAGAGAGAGGGGACATAGTTAGAATAGACAAAGAAACAGACAGGAAAAAAGAGAGAGGCGGCTTGCCAGCCATCTAGAAAGACAGCTAGACAATATAGACAGAAACACGACAGACAGACAGACAGACAGACAGACAGACAGACAGACAGACAGACAGACAGACAGACAGACAGACAGACAGACAGACAGACAGACAGGAAATAAGAGAGAGACGGCTTGCCAACCATCTAGAAAGACACCTAGACAATATAGACAGACACACGACAGACAGACAGACAGACAGACAGACAGACAGACAGACAGACAGACAGACAGACAGACAGACAGACAGACAGACAGGAAATAAGAGAGAGAGACGGCTTGCCAACCATCTAGAAAGACACCTAGACCATATAGACAGAAACACGACAGACAGACAGACAGACAGACAGACAAACAGACAGACAGACAGACAGACAGACAGACAGACAGACAGACAGACAGACAGACAGACAGACAGGCAGGCAGGCAGGCAGGCAGGCAGACAGACAGACAGACAGACAGACAGACAGACAGACAGACAGACAGACAGACAGACAGACAGACAGACAGACAGACAGACAATTTGACTCAAGGACATGAAGATTCATAAACAGCGATGAAAAGTAGCATCAAAATTAAAACTATGAAGCGAAAAATAACAAGGAAGCCTTAAAAAGTTAGTGGCATATCCTTTACAGGACGTCGCAGTCAACCCCGGCATTTTTGGATGTTCATGGTTTCTTGGCAAGTTTACGTTCAGTACTTTGCCACTGTGGGTAGGGTAAAGAGAGAGGGATAGTACCTCACATTGAGTGGCAGCCATATCCCAAGGTATAGACCAGGATCCTATTTGGTTCCCATCTCTTTACCTAGCCCATGTATGGCTCCACGAATACCGCCTCCACGAATACCGCTTGTGTACGGCGGTGGCCACACCACAGGCAACAGTCTTGGCTGACTGGCTAAACTACATGAGTGAAGAAGGGGTAATATCCTACTAAGGTAATGTCCATCCCTAGTACCCAAAGACTGGGACGGTGGAGAAGGCGGGTGAATCTAAATAGATCAACGGCTTCGAAAGCGAAACAGCAGAGTGTGTGGCACACATGAGGCGTGTTCAGAACACGATAGTGAACATGGCTGGCCATCGTGGAAGAGACTGGGACCTCACCATGGAATATCCCAAAGACAGCAATAGTAATTCAACAACAAGAAAAACGCGATACGGGTAATTCTTGGCCCCCTGGAGATGAGCCTGTTGTAAATATTCACAGGGAAGAGACAACTCCTATAGTGAATAAGGAAGTGCATAATGACGAATGCATCCCAAATTCTTTTGAAAGGGTGCATTCTGACAATACCTACATGAAAAGTAGAAGGAGAAGTCTGAGAATTGGTACGTGGAACGTACGCACCTTATATCAAGCAGGGAAGTTTGATAACCTTATTGCAGAAGCAAAAAACATGAATTTAGATATCTTAGGCGTATCTGAAACAAGATGGACAGATACAAGTTATATAAGGAGAGAAGATTACGTATTCATTAATTCAGGAGGAGATCATCACGAGAGAGGAGTAGGAATTTTAGTAAAACGAGATTTAGAGAAAAATATTAGTGGATTCTGGACTCATAAAGATAGGATGATACTTCTCAAAATTAAGGCAAGACCGTTCAACATAGTAATTCTTCAGACATATGCTCCAACAACTGATTATAGTGATGAACAGCTAGAAGAATACTATGAAGACCTACAACAAACACTGAAAGTTGTAAAATCATCAGAGGTCCTAATTGTCATGGGAGACATGAACGCAAAAGTTGGAAAAAATAAATATAAGCAGATAGTAGGGCAATATGGTATGGGAAACAGAAACGACAGAGGAGACCGGCTGATACAGTTCTGTGAAGAAAACAATCTTATTGTTTGTAACACATTTTTCCAACATAACCCTAGGAAACTGTATACATGGAAAAGCCCTGGAGATAGAACAAGAAACCAAATTGACTACATTATGATTAGAAATAGATTTAAAAACAATGTTAAAAATGTCAAAACATACGCTGATGCTGATATCAACTCTGACCATAATCCTGTAGTTTTAAAATTACAAATAAAACTTAAAAACCCAGGAATAAGAAAATCGAAGACACCTCAAATAGATATATTGGCATTGAAACAACCAGAAATAAGTCAACTATACCTAGCTGAAGTCAAAAATAGATATGATGGGTTAATCATTGAAAGTATGGAACAATATCGACGTGAAAATCCCGAGGATACAATTAATTCAAAATGGGAAAGTGTAAAAACCAGTATAGTATTCAGATTGCAAATACCACCTTGCCAGTGAAGATTAATAAGAAAAAACAACTATGGATAACCGATGAAATCTTGAGTAAAATGTCTCAAAGAAAGAAAGCAAAGAATACTTCAGAGTATTTAGTAATAGATAGAGAAATACGTCACATGTGCAGAGTTGAGAAAAGAAGTGTGGCTGCAGAAACATTGCAAAGAAATAGAGGATCTGGCAATAAAACACAACTCGAAAGAATTACATGAACATATGAAAAGATTTACAAAGAAGAAAAATAATATAACAGGACACGGTTGTATCAGAGGAAAAAATGGAGAAATAATTAATAACACTGACATAATAAAAAGATGGAAAGAGTACACAGACGATTTATTCTGGGACAACAAGGTCAATAGACCAACATTGTATAATACTCAAGATGGACCAAAAATATTAACGACTACAGTAGAAAAGGCTATTAAAAAGAGGAAAGAAGGAATGGTTGCAGGTCCTGACAAGATAACAACAAAGATGATAAAATCCTTATCCAACTTTGGCATTGAAACTGTCACAGAATTATGTAATGATTTATATAATACTGGGTATATCCCCAAGGACTTGAAAACATCCATTTTCATCACACTACCGAAGAAGCCAAGAGCTGTTGACTGTGAGGATTACAGAACTATTAGCTTAATGAGTCATATAACTTAGATACTACTCAAGGTCATACAAGAAATAATTCAAAATAAAATAGATGAGGAAGTAGCAGAAGAACAATTTGGGTTCCGCAAAAACAGCGGCACCAGAGAAGCAATTATCTGTTTGAGGATGTTAATTGAAAAATATATAGAAGTTCAAAAAAGTATATATGTTTGTTGTATAGACTACAAAAAAGCTTTTGATAGAGTACAACATGAACGATTAATTACGTGTCTTCATGATACAGGAGTAGGCGGAAAGGACATCAGACTTATTAGTAACTTGTACTGGGAACAAGTGGCGTCTATTAGATGCCGTAATAACTATTCGTCACCTAAAGAGATAAAAAGAGGAATACGGCAGGGATGTGTACTGTCCCGAAGTCTCCTCAACATATACACAAAAAGAATTTTTAAACAAGTTGAAATGCCTGGACTCAGCATCAATGGGAGAAATATAAACAATCTTAGGTATGGTGACGATACTGTGTTACCAGCAGAAAGTGAGCAAGAGTTGCAAGACCTAGTGGAAGAAGTAAACAGGCACAGTGCAGAATGCGGCTTAGATTTTAACATCAAAAAAACAAAAACTATGATAATTAGCAGTGAAAAGGAAAGGTCATCAATGAATATCACAGTAAATGGGGAGATACTAGAACAAGTAACAAGTTTCTCTTATCTTGGACATATAATAACAGATGATGGCAGAAGTGAAATGGAAATCCAAAAGAGAATAGGAATGGCCAAAAATGCTTTCAACGGCATGAAATCAGTATTAACATCTAGAGAAATTAATAACGCATTAAAAATGAGAATAGTGAAATGCTACGTATATTCAACGTTACTGAATGGCGCGGAAGCCCGGACATTGAACCAGCAACTAGAAAGTCGCATAGAAGCCCTGGAGATGTGGATATACAGACGAAAAGGTCGTATTTCGTGGAAACAAAAACAATCAAATGCAGAGGTCCTAGAAAAACTGGGAATGAAGAGAGAGTTGGTGAAAGAAATAAAGAGAAGACTAGTGAAATATTTTGGCCACATTAAAAGACATGATACTCTTATAAAAACCATACTGGAAGGTAAGGTTGAGGGCAAGCGAGCAAGAGGTAGACAACGATACAAGTGGACAACGATACAAGTGGAAGGATAACATCAAGAGATGGACGAGCATCATCCTAACAGAAAGTACTGTCAGGGCGAGAGACAGACAGTGTTGGAGATCCATTGCAGCCAATCTTCATTGAGAGACGGCACCTGATTGATTGATTGAGTTTGCCACTGCTTCCTGAACGACCAGCAACCATATCATTTTCAGAAAAATACCCAAGCAGGACGATCTGTTGCCAAATCAAATGCAGCTGTGTTTCGAATGCGGGTGTGCGGGATTACTAACTGCGTAAGTAACGCTTCGCCACGGAGCCGTCGGAAGCCTTAAACATAATACAAAATAACATATGAGATACTTTATGCGAGTTGAGCAGGAGAAATCAAACGACATTTACAAATCCCCAGGAGTAGGCCTTATAAAACGTGCTCTGACAAAACAGCAACATTATAGGAACCATCCATAGATGTATAGTATAAAATGACATGAAAGTCTCTAAGATAATTATGGAGGGAAGTGTGCATGGGATGCGAGAAGAGGAAGACCACAATGTTGGTGGAATTCAAGGTGTGAAAGATATTTACTCACGAACCAAGAAAGACAGGACATATGAGACAGGACATCTGGCTTATGACAGGGAGACATTCAGAACGACTGATACAAGGGTATTACTACACAAGACAGGCGACTGGTTAATGAACATCAATAAATGAGGTTGCTTTAAATGAAATCACCAAAAGTGTGATAGAAATTACAATAACCATGCCATTGTCTTGTAACCTGTCAATATTGTTGTTACGGGTGTCAAGAAAATTAGCACGTGACATCACGGCGCAGACGAACACGGTGACGTCATAAGACAGTTTAAAAATGGCCGTCCCACTTTTGACTTGCACCAAATAGGAGTCGCGTTCTGTTATATGTTTTTTGATCAGTTAAGAGATGAAACCTATAGAATCGGCGAATGAAGGTGATGCATGCCTATCAGTCCAGCAGGTGTATAAGTAGAGTAGGAAATTTCAAAACGGCGCGACATCTGTGACAGACTGTTTACGACCCGACCCGGTCATGTAATTTGTAACCACACTTTTAAGGTTTTCATTTGGAAACCATTAAAATAATTAATCCCTAATGCTTAACGGCACATTAAACTACAACCTGAGAGAAATATAACTGAACCAAAATAAAAGACCACGAAGAGTGAAATTAGAAATCAGGCATTACGTTTTTTTTTCTTTTTCTTTTTTTTTTTTGGGTGGGGGGGGGGGGGGGGGTGTTTGCAGAAAACAACAAGCACTCATTAACACCTACAAAACAAGGTGGGGTTAATAAGCAAACCAAGGCCAATGCACATTTCCTTCACTATGCAACTCCACCTCTATCTTGGAGATAATCTCGCTGCTGCGAATGCGTGCTGGAGGCATTTGAAAATCTCCCGCCGACAATTCAGGCTGCAGTGTGCACTTGAAACGCTCAGAGCCGAGCGGTTGGTCAAGGGCTTCTGAGCGATTGCATCAACACTGGAAACCGATGCTGCTTTCTTCTTGTGCCAGTGGTAATTTTGAAATAGAATCATCGAGATGTATGCTGGAGGGGTAATAATGATGATGATGATGATTGGCAGAGTTCACCGGATGTATGATTGAAGGAGCGATGATACTGGTAGAGTTCACTGTATATATGATTGAAGGAGCGATGATACTGGTAGAGTTCAGTGTATGTGTGATAGAAGGAGCGATCGTGATATGGGTAGTGTTCAGTGGATGTGTGACAGAAGGAACAATGATACTGGTAGAGTTCACTGGATGTGTGACAGAAGGAGCGATCGTGATATGGGTAGTGTTCAGTGGATGTGTGACAGAAGGAACAATGATACTGGTAGAGTTCACTGGATGTGTGACAGAAGGAGCGATCGTGATATGGGTAGTGTTCAGTGGATGTGTGACAGAAGGAACAATGATACTGGTAGAGTTCACTGGATGTGTGACAGAAGGAGCGATCGTGATATGGGTAGTGTTCAGTGGATGTGTGACAGAAGGAACAATGATACTGGTAGTGTTCAGTGGATGTGTGACAGAAGGAGCGATCGTGATATGGGTAGTGTTCAGTGGATGTGTGACAGAAGGAGCGATGATATTGGTAGAGTTCACTGAATGTGTGACAGAAGGAACAATGATACTGGTAGAGTTCACTGGATGTGTGACAGAAGGAGCGATCGTGATATGGGTAGTGTTCAGTGGATGTGTGACAGAAGGAGCGATGATATTGGTAGAGTTCACTGGATGTGTGACAGAAGGAACAATGATACTGGTAGAGTTCACTGGATGTGTGACAGAAGGAGCGATCGTGATATGGGTAGTGTTCAGTGGATGTGTGATAGAAGGAGCGATGATATTGGTAGAGTTCACTGGATGTGTGACAGAAGGAACAATGATACTGGTAGAGTTCACTGGATGTGTGACAGAAGGAGCGATCGTGATATGGGTAGTGTTCAGTGGATGTGTGACAGAAGGAGCGATCGTGATATGGGTAGTGTTCAGTGGATGTGTGACAGAAGGAGCGATCGTGATATGGGTAGTGTTCAGTGGATGTGTGACAGAAGGAGCGATGATATTGGTAGAGTTCACTGGATGTGTGACAGAAGGAGCGATCGTGATATGGGTAGTGTTCAGTGGATGTGTGACAGAAGGAGCGATGATACTGGTAGAGTTCACTGGATGTGTGACAGAAGGAGCGATCGTGATATGGGTAGTGTTCAGTGGATGTGTGACAGAAGGAGCGATCGTGATATGGGTAGTGTTCAGTGGATGTGTGACAGAAGGAGCGATGATATTGGTAGAGTTCACTGGATGTGTGACAGAAGGAGCGATCGTGATATGGGTAGTGTTCAGTGGATGTGTGACAGAAGGAGCGATGATACTGGTAGAGTTCACTGGATGTGTGACAGAAGGAGCGATCGTGATATGGGTAGTGTTCAGTGGATGTGTGACAGAAGGAGCGATCGTGATATGGGTAGTGTTCAGTGGATGTGTGACAGAAGGAGCGATCGTGATATGGGTAGTGTTCAGTGGATGTGTGACAGAAGGAGCGATGATATTGGTAGAGTTCACTGGATGTGTGACAGAAGGAACAATGATACTGGTAGAGTTCACTGGATGTGTGACAGAAGGAGCGATCGTGATATGGGTAGTGTTCAGTGGATGTGTGACAGAAGGAGCGATGATATTGGTAGAGTTCACTGGATGTGTGACAGAAGGAACAATGATACTGGTAGAGTTCACTGGATGTGTGATAGAAGGAGCGATGATATTGGTAGAGTTCACTGGATGTGTGACAGAAGGAGCGATCGTGATATGGGTAGTGTTCAGTGGATGTGTGATAGAAGGAGCGATGATATTGGTAGAGTTCACTGGATGTATGATAGAAGGAGCGATGATATTGGTAGAGTTCACTGGATGTGTGATAGAAGGAGCGATCGTGATATGGGTAGTGTTCAGTGGATGTGTGATAGAAGGAGCGATCGTGATATGGGTAGTGTTCAGTGGATGTATGATAGAAGGAGCGATGATAATGGTAGAGTTCACTGTATATATGATTGAAGGAGCGATGATATTGGTAGAGTTCACTGTATATATGATTGAAGGAGCGATGATATTGGTAGAGTTCACTGTATATATGATTGAAGGAGCGATGATATTGGTAGAGTTCACTGGATGTGTGATAGAAGGAGCGATGATACTGGTAGAGTTCACTGGATGTGTGATAGAAGGAGCGATAGTGATATTGGTACAGTTCAGTTGATTTACGATGGAAGGTACTTATGTCGATTGACAGAAACCACTGATTGTATGAATTGTATAATGAAGCGTTCGGTGGCTTTTTTTTTAAATCCTATATGGCTCGGTCTCTTTTCGCGAACAGCTTGCCGAAAGCCCTCTCAGAGCACGAATTCCGTGTCTCCAGCAATAACCCCTGGGAGGTCTACAAACAGTCTGCACTCCTGAACCAAAATGGCAGTGTCCAACAACTAATCCACGAACTTGGCATCGCAAGGAAGGCAGCTTGACCATTCGGCCACGGAGATGCCCGATGATTATCTACATGTTATAAGAACCAGGTAAATAAGCGAAGACCTAACAACATACGGAGATGAGAAGTAAAGGCAAATAAAGGAAGACCTTAAAACATACAGAGATTAGAAGTAAAGGCACATAAAAGAAGACCTTAAAACATACGGAGATGAGAAGTAAAGGCAAATAAAGGAAGACCTTAAAACATACAGAGATTAGAAGTAAAGGCACATAAAAGAAGACCTTAAAACATACGGAGATGAGAAGTAAAGGCAAATAAAGGAAGACCTTAAAACATACGGAGATGAGAAGTAAAGGCACATAAAAGAAGACCTTAAAACATACGGAGATGAGAAGTAAAGGCAAATAAAGGAAGACCTTAAAACATACGGAGATGAGAAGTAAAGGTAAGTGAATCTTACGGAGTATGCATGGACGGAGAGGCATGGGAAAGCAAAGAATGGGACGGCTTGAAGTGTGTTGGCTGAGGGCCTTTGCCTCGGTGAGCGAAAGAAGAAGTAGAAGACAAATCACCAGAACACTGGAATGTGAAATAACAAGTTTGCCCGGAAAATAACGACCATTATTCTTGAAAGTACGGAAGCGAACAATTCAACATGGGGCGAAAATTCTGCACCAGGAGTTTGTTCGCCAGATCTTTATACTATTGATCACCGACAAAGAAACTAGCAAATTATCGGAATTTACAAAACTCGCAGGAGTATAATCATGACTGTGTCGATATAAGGAGCCACTGAAAGGCAAGCAAGATAATTACATTGCTGGTGCAGATTCCAAGCCCGTGCCGGCAGTTTATCCTAAATCACAGACTAAATCGGCAACCACTTGGCAACAATTAGGTTTTAATTAAAACTATTCGTGAGCACATTGTGGGAATGGGGCGGGATCAAGTCTGAACTTTGGCTGCGCTGTTTTTGATATTTGATAACTGGTTGGGTTCGTTTTGTACTGTAATATGAGAGCAGTGGAGAAATGTCGATGTTGTGGAATCGGTGTTGGAAATTTACAGCTTGATTCGGATTTACGCAATTGTACCCGCCCGATTCCCGGTTACCTCTTTTAGCTCCTAAACAGATGTTGCAATAGCTGCGCTGAGAGTCTAAGCTCTACTGGAAGATAGAAGAGGGAGGAGGAGTGTTCAAATTACGTGTGGCTATTGTTTAAACACAATACAATCAGTCAATCAATCAGGTGCCATCTCCACAATGAAGGCTGGCTGCAATGGATTGCCAACACTGACTCTCGCCCTGACAATACAAGACAGCAAATAACTAAATATATCACATGTCGAGGATATACTAATACAAAACGAGCTTAGCGTACCCAGCAGCTCATTTATTTATTTAGAGTAATTACTCAACAGATCATCCTCACCGCACATCGAACTATTCAGTCCATAACTGCTCGGATACCCTCCTCAGCAAATTCCGCAGCGTGTAGCGGCTAACGACGCCAGTTCTGTGTTGCTCTACTAATCATCTTTGGCTTCCTGCGTAATGCTCTTGTCTGGGCACATCTCTTTTAACTTGCTGTTCTCGAAGTCTGACCATAGTTATAGATTCACACTCAGCACTTGGTTCTCGAAACGTCTTACATCTAATAAAGCATTCAGTGTATCAGTGTATCGTCCCACTTCCATAGTAGCCTTACCTGCAAACCTGCTCATTTCCTTGTACACCCGCACGCCCTGGCACGAAAATGAAACTAATCTTTGTGCCAGCTGTGACCAATCCAGAGACAAACAACCACTGTCTTCAGGTCCAACCCATCTCCACCTTCCTGAGCATTCTCATTGAGTCACCAAAGAAGTTCAGCTGTGGAACAATCTTCCACCAGAAATCAAACACATCACCAATTCCTACTTCACAAACTATTCAAACACTATCTCAGTAGAGAATACCTACCCCCTTAATAATAAAATAACTGTTCGTTCCACACACCAGTGACCTCTCGTTCAGACAGCGATGGCAAACTGCTGAAAGTAAAATTACCTAGAAAATCGACCCGCAGTTGATCGCAACGTGCTGTAAAGAAAGGACATGCAAGATTTTTTTTAATGCAGAACTACTCGACTTTTACCGTCCCTGACAGAACCTCGCACCCCCAAGTGAGCCTCGACCACAGGCCCAGATTTGTATGTTAAAAGTGAATATTGATAAAGGTAATTGCTCGCTCGTGACTAGGCCACTTGGCGGATCTGCTAACACTTAAACATGATAAACTTCTTCCACATTGATTTTTACTCCCGGTCTGAGTTCCTCAAAGACATCTCTGGCTTCATTGTTCTTGTTGCTGAGCTTTTTTCTTGTAAAGTCATGTCTTAGTCACATATGACTGAGTTAGTGTTTAACAGTAGATGGTACTACCTGCTTTCTGTTAGCGCCGAATGTTGGTGACGCCCACCAAACCCGACACCCCGCATTGTGCCAACGGTTTCGGGCGGAGTAGCGCAATTGGGAGGGTACAAGCCTTATTCTGGTGCGAGGAAATGCAACCTAAATACCAAATGTCATGACAGGGCAGACCAGCAGATTCACCCATGAATTTCTATAGGTTTCACCCCTTCACTGATAACAGAAACGGATAACAGGACGTTGCTCATCTTTGGTGCATGTCAAAAGTGGGATGGCAATCTTTAAACTGTCCTTATGATGTCACCGTGATCGTCTGCACCGTGATGTCACGTGCTCAACACGTTACAAGACAACGACATGATTACTGTAATTTATATCACACTTTAAAGGTTTTCATTTTAAGCCCCCTCGTATAAAACAATAGAAAACATATAGATTTTGGGGTCTTAGTGCGGTATGATAGGTACTATAAGACAATTGAAAGCAGAGATATACGTGGGGTCCTAATAGAATATG
This sequence comes from Cepaea nemoralis, assembly GCA_014155875.1. Classification (NCBI taxonomy): domain Eukaryota; kingdom Metazoa; phylum Mollusca; class Gastropoda; order Stylommatophora; family Helicidae; genus Cepaea; species Cepaea nemoralis. Next base: position 114,751 of record JACEFZ010007521.1, read on the forward strand.
ATAGGTAATACATAACTCTATAGACAGCATAGCTACAATTTTAAAGGCAATTTAAGACTCAATTTAAAAACAAAACAAAAAACAGATTCAATTGGGATCCTAACTGTGTTGCATTGGCAAAACGAGCTACACTTGGGGTCCTCATGAAGCATGATGGACAATATAAGACAAAGTCTCACAGCCTCTCATGACAGTCACCTCACCTACAAGCGGTGGGCCCTGTTGCCTTCTGTAACCCAGCTAAATGGAGGTTTCATTTCCCAGCAGGAAGTTGAATGCCACAGAAGACGTGCTTCAGGCGAAGTCTTTGTCCCTAATCACACAGGACAGAGATGAGTCCACACGCCCACTGACTAGATGCAACCGTCGTCATACCGGCCGCAAGGTTTCACCAGCGACCATAGGATACCGGAACCCCCGCTTTACTCTAGGGTGAGTCCACCTTATGTAATGCGAGTTGAGAAAGATTTAATGGTCATATAATGAATACAGTTTAAACTTGAAGCTGTGGGGAACTATCCACCGGATCTCGCCCGATGGTGTGAAAGATGTGATCACGTGCAAGCGTGGAAGTTGTATGTTCTCTACGGATGAGAATGCTGTACAGTTAGTAACGAAACTGGGAAGAAACTGGAGAACATGGTGACAAAATGGGAAGAAATTGGATAACGTGGAGAGAAATTTGGGAGGGTGAAGGGGGCGCTGGTCAAAGTGGAGAGAGATTGGAAAGAAACTAGGTAACCTAGAGAGAAATTGGGAAGAACTTCATAACGTGGAGAGAAATTGGGAAAACAATGGATAACTTGAAAAGAAATTGGAAAGAACTTCATAATGTGGAAAGAAACTGGGAAGAAACTAGATAACGTGGAGAGAAAATGAGAAGACACTAGATAGCGTGGAGATAAATTAGAAAGAACTAGATCACGCGGAGACGTACTTGTGAATATCGAGGGCAGGAGAAACAAACCTGGAGATGAGAGCTGCCAATGTGGCTACATCATTCAGCCTAACACGTCAGTCGTCTTTACTTGCCAGGATATGTACGGGTACTCATTTTAGGCCTGGAAGAAGGTACAATTGACTATAAAATCAACCGGAGGTTGATTACAACGTCATGCAAAGGAACATGCAGCATGTTGACCTGATCCAAGGTTGTTTTTTTTTTAAAGTTTTATTCCGCCTCAGTGAGAATCGAACACACGGTCTATAGGTGGGTAGGCAATTGTACTGGGGTGTGCTGGGGGTAAAAGTGGACAGGATGCGTTCAAGAAAAGGGCAACGATTAAAAACAGGATGGACGAACAGCGTCAATGATTTGACTTGAAGAGAATCGTATGAATTCACTATGGCGATGCAGAACAGAAGGTGGTGGGACCAATTACACCCGACCTGTAATGCCAAGATGGCAGTTGGTGATGGTGTTGGTGATGGTGTTGGTGATGGTGTTGGTGGTGGCGGTGGTGGTGATAGCGGTGGTGGCGGCGATGGTGGTGGTGGGTGGTGGTGGTGGTGATGATGATAATGATGATGATGGTGGTGATCAATATGCAGATAGCTACTCCATAGAAATTAACTGGGCAGACGGCGGCAGAAATGAAATGCAGACTTTCAGGTCGTTTCTGGTCGTGTTTAGACTTATGACGGGCAACTGTGTCCAGGTCGTTTCTGGTCGTGTTTAGACTCCCCTGACGGGCAACTGTGTTCAGGTCGTTTCACATCGTGTTTTAAATCCCCTGACAGGCAACTGTGTCCACGATTCTCTGGTGGGGGAGCTGCTGTCTAATGCATAAAGATTAGAGGTGGGGAAGTGGTTGGCCGCATCAGAGACAGGAGTATCGCGAGACTTTACATATATGGTAGTTGGGTGTTTTATTGTAAACACCACTGAGAGTGGGTGGCTGGGTGGATCAAGGGGTTGTTGGATTGACTGGTAAATGGGCGGTTGGGTAGGCGAATGGATTGATGGGTCGATGAGTTGATGGATCGATGGCTATATGGATGGTTAGACAGGTATATGGGTGGGTAACTAACTGAGGTTTGTCAGGGTAAGTGGGTGAGGTTTGTCAGGTTAAATTAATGAGGTTTGTCAGGTTAACTAAATGAGGTTTGTCAGGCTTACTAAATGAGGTTTGTCAGGTTAACTAAATGAGGTTTGTCAGGCTTACTAAATGAGGTTTGTCAGGGTAAGCGGGTGAGGTTTCTGGGGATGGGCAGGAGAAGCTTGGGTGGGTCGATGTGTTGGTGTGAAAGGTGATGTGTGGATTTATGTGTGCGTAGATGGCTAGATGGTTGAATGGATAATTGGGCAGATGGATGTATCGACACGTAGATTGATGGATCGATTGGTTAATTGATGGATCGAGAGGTAAATGTATGGGTGGCTAAATGAATTGATGGGTGGTAGACTGGTGGATGAATGTGTGAGTTGATACGATGGTGGATGGGTGGATACGATCATGGATTGGTGGATGCGATGGTGAATGGGTGGATAAAAAGGTGAATAAATGGGTGATGGATTAATGTATGGGTGGACACCGAGGTAAGCAGGATCGTCGGCATACGCGAGAAGACAAAATACAGACAAACAGAAAGCAAACGACAGACAGAAGCAGACAGACAGAGGAAGGCAGGCAGAAAAGGCTGTCGGGTGAGCTGAGAGACAAACTCAGGCAGACCGACATGTTCAGACAGGCAGTCAAGTGGGCAGCGCATCAGTTAGATAGGCAGGCAGAGAGAGACCGACAGACAGACTCGGGCAGTTAGACAGACAGATGGAGACAGGCAGATTCAGACAGGCAGACATTCAGAGGCAATCAGACAGACAGAGAGTAAGACATGCAGACAGACAGAGAGTAAGACATGCAGACAGACAGAGAGGAAGACATGCAGACAGATAGAGAGACTCGTGCTGGCAGACAGATTCAGCGGGCAGACAGACTAAGACAGGTAGATAGATTCAGACAGGCAGGCGGCAGACAGACGTACAGACAGATGAAGGGAGGAAGGGGCGAATTACGAAAGGGCGGCAGAGACAGGCAGACAGACAGGCAGGCAGACAGATAGACACGACACAAAGATAGATCGATAAACAGATAAATGGACAGATAACAGGCAGATGGACACAAAGATAGGCAGTTAAGAGTTAAGAACATAAACCAAACCAATCTAGAACAAGAACAAGAATAACCAGGTTTCGAGTGGTCGCTCCAGTGCCCCCGTGGCAACAACGCCACTGGACAGCATCTGTTAAATTCACCAGCGATGTTGTATAGAACATCGAAAAGCGAAATCTCGGCTGACAACTTCATTTTGCCCTCCGTGAAATAATAGAATGCATTGTTCTTGTCAAACAAATCGGCACATTTCGTGACGTTCCGACATCGACGGCTCACGGAATCAGGGGAGGCAATTATTCTCCTGGACCGGGTGTGAGTGGAGAGGTCTGCTGTTACACGACTGCGCGGATAGGGGAGGTTTGTTTGTGTAAATGGGTGAGGTTTAGGGGGTTGGTTATGGTAAATGGATTTGTTTGTGTAAATGGATGAGGTTTTTTTTTATTGTTGTTGCATGTCCCTTACTGGACGTTGCAGTCAGCATCAGATTTTTCAGCTGCTGTTGATGTACTAGGCAAGATTACGCTAAGTAGTTTGCCGTTGCTTTCTGGGCGACTGGCTCACATACCCCTAAGTTACCAACGCGGCGACAACCGCTACCGATTCTCGCCCCCGGTACGTTACTCACACGAATATACGGGATTGCGGAAAAAGACGTTAACTCTTAAGCTAGGGAGACCAGGAAGGTTTAGGAGGTTGGTTACATTAGGGGGTTAGTTATAGTAAATGGATTTGTTATGGTAAATGGGTGAGGTTTAGGGTGGGGGGTTGGTTGTGGTAAATGGATTTGTTTGGGTACATGGGTGAGGTTTAGTGGGTTGGTTATGGTAAATGGATTTGTTTGTGTAAATATGTGAGGTTTAGGGGTTGGTTATGGTAAATGGATTTATTTGGATGAATGGGTGAGGTTTAGGGGGCTTGTTATAATAAATGGATTTGTTTGGGTAAATGGGTGAAGTTTAGGGAATTGGTAAATGTAAATGGATTTGCTTGGGTACATGGGTGAGGTTTAGGGGGTTGGTTAAGGTAAATAGATTTCTTTGGGTAAATGGGTGGGGTTTGTGGGCGTTGGTTATGGTAAATAGATTTGTTTGTGTAAATGGGTGAGGTTTAGGGTGGGGTGAATTATGGTAAATGGATTTGTTTGTGTAAATATTTGAGGTTTAATGGGTTGGTTGTGGTAAATGGATTTATGTGTGTAAATGGGTGAGGTTTAGGAGTTGGTTATGGTAAATAGATTTATTTGGGTAAATGGGTGAGGTTTAGGGGGCTTGTTATGATAAATGGATTTGTTTGGGTAAATAGGGTGAAGTTTAGGGGTTCGTTATGGTAAATGGATTTGTTTGTGTAAATTTGTGAGGTTTAGTGGGTTGGTTATAGTAAATGGATTTGTTTGGGTAAATGGATTTGTTTGGGTAAATGGGTGAGGGTTGTGGGGGATGGTTATTGTAAATGGATTTGGTTGTGTAAATGGGTGGGGAGTAAATGTATTTGTTTGGGTAAATGGGTGCGGTTTAGTGGGTTGGTTATGGTAAATGGATCTGTTTGGGTAAATGGGTGAGGGTTGTGGGGGATGGTTATGGTAAATGGATTTTGTTGCGTAAATGTGGAGGTTTGTTGGGAAGGCTAGGCATAGTTTGTAAGGGTAACTTGATGAGGTTTGTTAGAAAAGAAAAATGATGTTAGGGTAACTACATGAGTATGGTTTGTTTGAATGGGTTAAGGTATATGGGTGGGGTTTGTTAGGATAAATGGAAGAGGTTTGTCAGGGTAAGTGGATGGGATATCTAAGGATGGGCAGGCAGAGTTTGTTTTGTTGGGGTAAATAGGCGAGATCTGTAGATGTGGGAAAGAGTATACATTGGCAAGATTTGTCGGGTAAGTAAGCGAGGTTTTGTAGTGGTTAATACGTAAGATATGTAGGGGTAAATAGGTGAGGACTGTAGTAGTAAACTGATGAAATGTGTAGTGGCAAATGGGTAGGCTGGCAGTCAAACAGATGGGTAGGTAGGCAGGCAGGCAGAAGTACGTATAGACAGACGTACAAACAGGACCAGACTGACCGATCAGACAAGACAGACCCTCTCCTCCCCCTCCCACCCCAGCAATACCCCAAAACCACACAACCACACCCCATTTCGCACTTCCTCCACTCCCTCACTTCCTCCCAGCCCTCGGTCCAGCCTCATTCCTCTTCTCCAGCTCCCAGACTTTTAAAGTCCATCAAACGCGTGGATTCATAATTCCCCACGGTGAAGACCGAAGTAGTATACCGGATTACTTTTCACCGTCAAACTGTATTAAAAGCCGCGCTAGGCGTAAAAAGTGAATGCGTGTCCCAGCCATTGCGCTAATTGAAATGGCATCTGTACAATGCCGCTTTAGATCACTTCTAGTCAGCTAAGTGACTTGAAAGCATTTCCAGTGTGGAGGTATCTTGAGTACTTTGTCTGAGTGCTACTTCAGCCTTTTTGCTTTCTCTCTCTCTCTTTCTCTCTTTTTTTTTTAAACACTAAAATCTATGATCAGAAAACGCTGTTTTGACGTCTCGGGTGTTGGGTGGCGTGGGGGAAGGGGTGAGAGGGTGGGAATAAGGGGAGAATGGACATTTTATGACAGAAAGAGGGATAAGCAGTCGGGAGATTAGGAGAGATAGAGAGGATGAGGGGGCTTGAGAGAGGGAAGAGAGTGGAGAGAGAGGGGGCGGGGGGCAGGAGACCATGGGAAAGACAGAGAAGAAGACAGGAGATCAGGGGCGGAGAGAGATAGGCAAGCAGGATGGGGGCAGCGAGTAAAGAGAAGCAGGCGGGAGATCAGGGGAGACAGAGAAGCGGATAAACCGACAGGAACAGGAGGACAGATAGAGAGGCAGAAGATAGAGAGGCAGACAGACCAAACAGGAAGCTGGAGAGGCAGACAGAGAACGGAAGATAGAGAAGTAGACAGACAGAGAGAAAGGAAGATAGAGAGGCAGACAGAGAGAAAGGAAGATAGAGAGGCAGACAGATAGAAAGGAAGATAGAGAGGCAGACACAGAGAAAGGAAGATAGACAGACAGAGAGAAAGGAAGATAAAAAGGCAGACAGAGAGAAAGGAAGATAGAGAGGCAAACAGACGGAGAGAAAGGAAGACAAGAAAAGATAGAGAGGCAGACACAGAGAAAGGAAGATAGAAAGGTAGACACGTGGAAAAAAAATTGAGAGACAGACTGAGAAAAAATGAAGATAGAGAGACAGATAGAAAGAAAGGGTATAGAGAGGCATACAGAGGGAACGGATGATAGAGAGGCAGTCAGACAGAGACAAAGGAGGATGGAAAGGCAGACAGACAGAGAGAAAGGAAGATAGAGAGGCAGACAGACAGAGAGAAAGGAAGACAAAGAGACAGATGGAGAGAGACAAAAGGAAGATAGAGAGGCAGACACAGAGAACGGAAGGTAGAGAGGCAGACACAGAAAGGAAGACAGAAAGGCAGACAGACAGAGAGAATGGAAGATCAAGAGGCAGACAGAGAGAAAGGAAGTTAGAGAGAAAGGAAGTTAGAGAGGCAGACAGACAGAGAGAAAGTAAGATAGAGATACAGAGAGGCAGAGAAAGGAAGATAGAAAGACAGACAGAGAGAAAGGAAGATGGAAAGACAGACAGAGAGAAAGGAAGATAGAGAGACAGGCATTGAGAAAGGAAGATAGAGAGGCAGAGAGAAAGTAAGATAGGCAGCCAGACAGGAACACAGTCAGGCAGACTGAGTGACAGACAGACAGACAGACAGACAGACAGACAGACAGACAGACAGACAGACAGACAGACAGACAGACAGACAGACAGACAGACAGACAGACAGACAGACAGACAGACAGACAGACAAACCCTAACTCCCCGGCGTCAACAACTCACAAACACACTACATACCACAAACAACTCCCTCACACACCTCCTCTTCAACCGTCACCTCTTCCTCCCGTCCTCCCTACACCTCAACATATCGACTTAAAACCCTCCTTCCCCCCCCCCCCTTTCCTCCCACTATATCAATACAAATGGACAGCAATGTAAAAGCCCCTTGAAAAAGCCTTTTTGCTGTAAAACGAACAAACCCCATTAAACCCCATCCCTCTTATTCTCTCCTAAATCTCCCAAACCCACCTCCTGATCCCTTCATTGCGCTGAAACAAAGCTACTAGCAACCATCGCTTCACCATGACCTCAAATGCTAAATTGCAATCAAGTAAAAAAAAAAGGCATCACTTTGTATTGATGTCTGGGCACGGGCATATATCAAATTAATGCTAAGTGGATTGCAGTGCACGTTACAATAATGGGGGATCACAGGGGGCGGAGGCGTTGGCGGGGTGTTTGAGTAGAGGATTGGGAGCGGGCGGAGTCAGTTCGGCTCATTACACACAGAAATGGAGAACATTAGGGAACATGTACCAGTTCACAGAATACACGTACTGCCTGTGATAGCCAGCCCGGCTGCGGCTTAGGGGCAGTGGATGCGGTTCTTAATTCCCCGAGAGGTAGAGGAAGGAAGGTTGGAAGGAAGGAAGGAAGGAAGGAAGGAAGGAAAGGGGGAGGAAGAGGGAGGGAGGAAGGAACGGAGGGAGGGACGGACGGACGGAAGGAAGAAGGATGGAAGGAAGGAAGGAAGGAAGAAGGAAGGAAGGAAGGAAGGAAGGAAGGAAGGAAGAAGGAAGGAAGGCGTGAGGAAGGAAGGAAGGAAGGCGTGAGGAAGGAAGGAAGGAGGGCGTGAGGAAGGAAAGAAGGAAGGAAAGCAAGCAAGCAAGCAAGCAAGCAAGCTTGTGTTAGCCTATTCTGCTGTTCTCATCTCTGCCACGCATCTTCAGTCTGATGTGATGATTGTCCCTAAACATTGTGACACATGAAGGAACCATCTTCACAAAAGCATATTTGAAATAACCAGTTTCTGAGAGGTCAGACTGGCCGATGTGATGCCTTCAACATCGTTCATCACTTGCCAGTTAGTCATGGAAAACTTGACACGGCGCCAAAGCCCTCAATGTCACAGATACGGAGTCCTTCTCCCGCTTCGCTTGACTGATTGGCGCGTTTAGCAGAATACAAGTAGATATCCGCGAATACATCAGAGGTTTGTGGGGTTCGAAATCAGCACGGGATTGGTAGTTTTATGGCAACGAGTCTCAGTGAATGTCGTCCTTTGGCTCGTTTGTCATCCGCAGGCCTCTCGACGTGGTCTGCAGCGTGGATTATATATGGCCAAGATCTCTGGTGCAGTTAGTTACCAACACTGCATGTCACAATGAGAGTGCTAAAATGTTACACAGAACCTGTTCTAGTATGGCAGAGAACTATATAATGTGAATGAACACATCAGCAAGAACTTGAAAGCAACAGAGATGTGGTTCCTGAGACGAATGTTACGAATACCTCGGACTGCCAGAGTAACTGACAATGATTGTCAGAAAGACTAATATAAGAAAGACAACGTTGTGTGCAATAAGTCACTGTCCCTGAAAGTTACGAAAAGAGTTCTTTCATGTTACATAGAACTAGGTGTAACATGCGGTTGCCAATGTTGGAGAATTAGTAAACAGGCAAACCAAATCTGTCGAAGCCTTGGTGATGTGGTTTTATAGAAGAATGCTGAAAATTAAGTGCACAATTCAATTCAATTCAATTCAATTCAACTTTATTTTAAAAGGGTTACATATTGGGCACGCAGGCCCGTCTTACATTCGGCCCTTACCAATCACTCATCTTTCTTTCATCAATAGTGCATGATGCATTCACATAGGAAAATGCAATGTCAAATGAATGTTGTAAACATAAACAATGCATATTGCAATGTTATGAGACACATCCCTCACCCACCCACACGACCTCTTTCCACCCACATACACCCAAACCCACACACACACACATCCCCATCCACCCACATACAAACCCCATCCATAAACACACCTCACCCACCCACACAAATCACCCACCCATATACCCACACCCTTCATCCGCCCACACACATCCCCCAACTGCACATACCCCCACCCACACCAGCCTCCCACAAACCCACCCACACACAGCCTTACACACCCCCACTCAACCACACACATCCCCCACACACACCCCCCCACACACCCACTCACCCACACACACCCCCACCCAAACACCCACCAAACCGTCCTTCCCTATTAACACACATCCCTCCACACACACACACATCTCCCCACAACACATCCAATCCCCCAGACCACACACACACACACACACACACACACCCATTCCACACACCTCCAACCACCCAGACAAACACTCATCCCCAACCACACACACACACCCCACACCCCCCACCCACATACACATTCCCCACCCACCAACCCACACAACCCTCCACCCACATACACCCCACCCACCCACACAAATCACCCACCCATATACCCACAACCTCCACTCACCCACACACATCCCCACACACATCCCCACACACACCCCACTCACCTACACACACACACACCCCACCCAAACACACACCAACCCTCCCTTGCCTATTAACACACATCCAACAGGACAAAAGAGTTCTTTCATGTCACACAGAACTAGGTGTAACATACGGTTGCAAATGTTAGAGAATTAGTAAACAGGCAAACAAAATCTATCGAAGCCTTGGTGACGTGGTTTTATAGAAGAATGAAAGGGACAGCCAAAATGAGCAATCAAGACGTTGAAATGAACGTTGAGTCGCAAAGATATCTTATCACAAACATCAGAAAGAGGCAGTCATGGTTTCTGGCCATGTTATGTGAAGACAAAAACTGGAACATTTTATGACAACCGGAAAGATTTGAGGAAAGAGAGCAAGGCAGTGTAAGAAGATTCTTGACAGTCTTGTGTCATGGCACGGAAGGGAGTCAACACACGAATTGATCCATGACGTCGGAGATCGTAATTTGTGGAGAAGCATGATAGCCCATGCCAGCCGGCAAGGCACTGGATGATGATAATAAAGACAGATAAGGTGCGTAGTTTAGTCACGTGATGAAAAGAAAAGTATGGGAACACGGGAAGGATTGGTACCAGAAGAAGCAGAGGAAGACCGATAGAAACGATGCTGGATGGACAGACGACGACATGGAGGAATATCACCAGCAGAATTGATCCAGAACAAGCACCGAGATCTGTAGAGAGGCATAAACGTCCAAACCATTTTGCACGGCACATGATGATGATACATGTGTCCACATCGCTAGTCTGCCGACTCGAAGGTCATACGTTCGAACCCCCATGGAGGTGGACATTTGTAAACTGGACATGGACTACCGGGCCGATACAGCCTCTAAGAGAATATCATCGGAAGTAATGGTGGGCGTTGTATGCCGACCACATCAACCATCGCGTGCCCATTGGTCGATGGAAATGGGGATATCACCACATACAAAACACACAGTAATTCGCGTGAAGGGTTTCATAACACGCAGAAAAGTGTGGCCTCTGCTGTCTTTGGCAAGCACGGCAACTTTAGTCTGGTCCCATAGCACGGGACAGACAGACGGGGTGACAGAATGCTGGGATAGACAGACGGGGTGACAGAATGCTGGGATAGACAGACGGAGTGACAGAATGCTGGGATAGACAGACGGAGTGACAGAATGCTGGGATAGACAGACGGGGTGACAGAATGCTGGGACAGACAGACGGGGTGACAGAATGCTGGGACAGACAGACGAGGTGACAGAATGATGAGCCAGACAGACGGGGTGACAGAATGCTGGGACAGACAAACGAGGTGACAGAATGATGAGTCAGACAGACGGGGTGACAGAATGCTGGGACAGACAGACGGGGTGACAGAATGCTGGGATAGAGAGACGGGGTGACATAATGCTGGGATAGACAGACGGAGTGACATAATGCTGGGATAGACAGATGGAGTGACAGAATGCTGGGACAGACAGACGGGGTGACAGAATGCTGGGACAGACAAACGAGGTGATAGAATGATGAGTCAGACAGACGGGGTGACAGAATGCTGGGACAGACAGACGGGGTGACAGAATGCTGGGATAGAGAGACGGGGTGACAGAATGCTGGGACAGACAGACGAGGTGACAGAATGCTGGGATAGAGAGACGGGGTGACAGAAATGCTGGGATAGACAGACGGAGTGACAGAATGCTGGGATAGAGAGACGGGGTGACATAATGCTGGGATAGACAGACGGAGTGACATAATGCTGGGATAGACAGACGAGGTGACAGAATGCTGGGATAGACAGACGGAGTGACATAATGCTGGGATAGACAGATGGAGTGACAGAATGCTGGGATAGACAGACGGAGTGACAGAATGCTGGGATAGACAGATGGAGTGACAGAATGCTGGGATAGACAGACGGAGTGACATAATGCTGGGATAGAAAGATGGAGTGGACAGAATGCTGGGATAGACAGACGGAGTGACAGAATGCTGGGATAGACAGATGGAGTGACAGAATGCTGGGATAGACAGACGGAGTGACAGAATGCTGGGATAGACAGACGGAGTGACAGAATGCTGGGATAGACAGACGGAGTGACAGAATGCTGGGATAGACAGACGGGTGACAGAATGCTGGGATAGACAGACGGAGTGACAGAATGCTGGGATAGACAGACGGAGTGACAGAATGCTGGGATAGACAGACGAGGTGACAGAATGCTGGGATAGACAGACGGGAGTGACAGAATGCTGGGATAGACAGACGGAGTGACAGAATGCTGGGATAGACAGACGAGGTGACAGAATGCTGGGATAGACAGACGAGGTGACAGAATGCTGGGATAGACAGACGAGGTGACAGAATGCTGGGATAGACGAGACGGAGGTGACAGAATGCTGGGATAGACAGACGGAGGTGACAGAATGCTGGGATAGACAGACGAGGTGACAGAATGCTGGGATAGACAGACGAGGTGACAGAATGCTGGGATAGACAGACGGAGTGACAGAATGCTGGGATAGACAGACGAAGGTGACAGAATGCTGGGATAGACAGACGGAGTGACAGAATGCTGGGATAGACAGACGGAGTGACAGAATGTTGGGATAGACAGACGGAGTGACAGAATGTTGGGACAGACAGACGAGGTGACAGAATGTTGGGATAGACAGACAGAGTGACAGAATGTTGGGATAGACAGACGGAGTGACAGAATGTTGGGATAGACAGACGGAGTGACATAATGCTGGGATAGACAGACAAGGTGACAGAATGCTGGGATAGAGAGACGGGGTGACAGAATGCTGGGATAGACAGACAGGGTGACAGAATGCTGGGATAGACAGACGGGGTGACAGAATGCTTAGGATAGACAGACGGAGTGACAGAAAGCTGGGATTGACAGACCGGGTGACAGAATGCTGGGATAGAGAGACGAGGTGACAGAATGCTCGGATAGAGAGACGGGTGACAGAATGCTGGGATAGATAGACGGAGTGACAGAATGCTGGGATAGACAGACAAGGTGACAGAATGCTGGGATAGACAGACGGAGTGACAGAATGCTGGGATAGACAGACAAGGTGACAGAATGCTGGGATAGACAGACGGAGTGACAGAATGCTGGGATAGACAGACGGGGTGACAGAATGCTGCGATAGACAGACGGGGTGACAGAATGCTGGGATAGACAGATGGAGTGATAGAATGCTGGGATAGACAGACGGGGTGACAGAATGCTTGGATAGACAGACGGAGTGACAGAATGCTGGGATAGAGAGACGGGGTGACATAATGCTGGGATAGAGAGACGGGGTGACAGAATGCTGGGATAGAGAGACGGGGTGACATAATGCTGGGATAGAGAGACGGGGTGACAGAATGCTGGGATAGAGAGACGGGGTGACAGAAATACTGGGATAGACAGACGGAGTGACAGAATGCTGGGATAGAGAGACGGGGTGACATAATGCTGGGACAGACAGACGGAGTGACAGAATGATGAGTCAGACAGACGGGGTGACAGAATGCTGGACAGACAGACGAGGTGACAGAATGCTGGGATAGAGAGACGGGGTGACAGAAATGCTGGGATAGACAGACGGAGTGACAGAATGCTGGGATAGAGAGACGGGGTGACATAATGCTGGGATAGACAGACGGAGTGACATAATGCTGGGATAGACAGACAGGGTGACAGAATGTTGGGATAGACAGACGGAGTGACAGAATGCTGGGATAGAGAGACGGGGTGACAAAATGCTGGGATAGAGAGACGGGGTGACATAATGCTGGGATAGAGAGACGGAGTGACATAATGCTGGGATAGACAGACGGAATGACATAATGCTGGGATAGACAGACGGGGTGACAGAATGTTGGGATAGACAGACGGAGTGACAGAATGCTGGGATAGACAGATGGAGTGACAGAATGCTGGGATAGACAGACGGAGTGACATAATGCTGGGATAGACAGATGGAGTGACATAATGCTGGGATAGACAGACGGAGTGACAGAATGTTGGGAGAGACAGACGGAGTGACAGAATGCTGGGATAGACAGATGGAGTGACAGAATGCTGGGATAGACAGACGGAGTGACATAATGCTGGGATAGACAGACGGAGTGACATAATGCTGGGATAGACAGACAAGGTGACAGAATGCTGGGATAGAGAGACGGGGTGACAGAATGCTGGGATAGACAGACAGGGTGACAGAATGCTGGGATAGACAGACGGGGTGACAGAATGCTGGGATAGACAGACGGAGTGACAGAAAGCTGGGATTGACAGACCGGGTGACAGAATGCTGGGATAGAGAGACGGGGTGACAGAATGCTCGGATAGAGAGACGGGGTGACAGAATGCTGGAATAGATAGACGGAGTGACAGAATGCTGGGATAGACAGACAAGGTGACAGAATGCTGGGATAGACAGACGGAGTGACAGAATGCTGGGATAGACAGACAAGGTGACAGAATGCTGGGATAGACAGACGGAGTGACAGAATGCTGGGATAGACAGACGGGGTGACAGAATGCTGCGATAGACAGACGGGGTGACAGAATGCTGGGATAGACAGATGGAGTGATAGAATGCTGGGATAGACAGACAGGGTGACAGAATGCTTGGATAGACAGACGGAGTGACAGAATGCTGGGATAGAGAGACGGGGTGACATAATGCTGGGATAGAGAGACGGGGTGACAGAATGCTGGGATAGAGAGACGGGGTGACATAATGCTGGGATAGAGAGACGGGGTGACAGAATGCTGGGATAGAGAGACGGGGTGACAGAAATACTGGGATAGACAGACGGAGTGACAGAATGCTGGGATAGAGAGACGGGGTGACATAATGCTGGGATAGAGAGACGGGGTGACATAATGCTGGGACAGACAGACGGGGTGACAGAATGCTGGGACAGACAGACGAGGTGACAGAATGCTGGGATAGAGAGACGGGGTGACAGAAATATTGGGATAGACAGACGGAGTGACAGAATGCTGGGATAGAGAGACGGGGTGACATAATGCTGGGATAGAGAGACGGGGTGACAGAATGCTGGGACCCCCTCTGCTGTGTGTCCACCGTGACGAGGTAGAGGGGTTTGTGCGTCCCAATGACCCCAAGAGCTATGCCGACGGTAGCACAGCTACTGGTAGGGCCACCCATGTCGGACAGGTCAAGGGAGAGGGACCAGACGAAGAGACACACAAACCTGCTGCCTTGTAGGTAGACTGGGGACAGTCAAAGGCTAGGGAAAGCACCCCAAATACATGCTTGTCGAAATCGGATGTACTGAGCCACAGGCTTGACAAAGCAGTGCAACGTGAAACCTGCTGCCTTGTAGGTAGACTGGGGACAGTCAAAGGCTAGGGAAAGCATCCCGAATAAATACTTGTCGAAATCGGATGTACTGAGCCACAGGCTTGACAAAGCAGTGCAACGTAACTTAATTCATGATGTCACAAATCAAAATTAATCGATATGGTGCTAATCCCGTGAAGTCCCATCAGGCGGTGATAGTGCCGGGCCCCCTGCCTCGAGGGGGTCCACCCATGACTACTGGTGGTCACCTTCCCCTGTGCTGTGGAGTCAAGGCACAGAGGAGTAGGTTAAGAGCTATTGACCAAATACCCCGGACACTCAACATACTACAGTGGAATGCCGAAGGAGTTTACAAGAAGAAAGACTCCCTAACACAGCGTCTTCATTAAAGATAGAATAGATGTGGCATGCATTCAAGAGACACACCTCAACGCCAATCACAAATTCTCAGTCAGAGGATATCAGGCCACACGTTTCGACCGCGAAGGACACAAAGGAGGAGTTCTAATACTTACACGAAATACAATACCTTGCAGCGAAGTATCTGTGATCTCTGACAACCAAACGGAAATTATAGGTGTTGATATAATGATAAAGGACGTGAAAATAAGAATCTACAATCTGTATAGCCCAGCAGATAAGGACCTTACACTCTCAAACATGAAAATAACTGACACAAACTGCATTATTGTCGGAGACTTTAATAGCCGTTCAGAAAGATGGGGATACCCAGATACTGACAAAAGAGGAGATGAATTGGAGGACTGGGAAATAGACTCAAATCTCCATCTACTCAACAAAGCGGATGACACACCGAGCTTCTACTCCAGAAGATGGCTTACCACTTCTACTCCAGACTTAGCTTTCTGCACAGGAGACATCCTCCACAAAATCGATCGCCATGTGCTGGACCAATTAGCAGGTAGTGACCACAGACCAATCAAGCTTGAAATGAATATGGAGTATGTTCCACAGGAGCAAAAGCCCTTGCCCCGCTGGAATTACAAACGAGCAGATTGGGACAGATTTGCCATACTAACAGACAAATATTGTGAAAACATAAATACACGATATGGCAACATAAAGCAAATGGTGGAAAGTCTAAACAGAGCGATAATACAGGCAGCCACTGAGTCCATTCCAAGAGGAGCGAGGAAAAATTACAAACCATACTGGACTGAAGAACTACAAAGTTTGGAGGACAAAGTTGAAGATGCCAGGAAGACAGCAGAGAGAGAACAAACAATTGAAGCAAACATCTCTCTCAAAGCCATCTCAGCAAAATATAAAAGAACAGTAAATCAAACAACAAGAGATTGTTGGAGGGAAAAAACAGAAAACCTGAATTTTGACAGGGATGGAAACAAACTATGGAAACTAGTGAAAGCCATGAACAATGAAGGACCTAGAAACAAACAAATAACAATTAAACAAGGAAATGCCTTGCTTACAGGCAAAAAGGCTGCAAATGCACTAATGGAACACTATGCAAATGCAAACCACATTGATATTACAACCGAACAGAAGAAAGCAATCAAAGACAAACAGATACATCATAGAAATACAGAGACAGCAGCAGAATATATGATGGCAAATCTAACAATGGAAGAAATGGAACAGGCAATGAATACCCTAAAAAAGAAGAAATCACCAGGAAAGGATGGAATCACAAATGAAATGCTAATAGGACTAGGCACCAAGGCAAAGAAGAAACTACTAGCAGTCCTAAATAACAGCTGGAAGAGAGGAATAGTCCCACAGGCATGGAAGGAAGCTATACTAATACCAGTCCCAAAGAAAGGAAAAGACCTGGAAGAACCAAATGGCTATCGACCTATCAGTCTACTGAGCTGTGTAGGAAAATTAATGGAACGCATTATCAATGGCAGGCTAACATGGCATCTGGAAGAAAACAAACTCTTAACACCACACCAAGCAGGATTCAGAAAATACAGATCCACTGAAGATCAAATAACCTATATAGCTCAGGAAATAGAGGATGCCTTCCAAGAGAAAAAGCACACACTAGCAGTCTGGATAGATTTAGAAAAAGCATTTGATAAAGTATGGAAGGAAGGACTGAAAGTAAAACTGCAAAACATGCATGTTTGTGGAAAAATGTATAAATGGATCAGCCACTACCTTGAGAACAGAACTGCCAGGACAAAAGTACAAGGACAAACAAGCAAAATGATGCTGCTGGAGCAAGGTGTCCCCCAAGGAGGAGTTCTTTCACCAACATTATTCCTAGCATATATAAATGACATCACAGAAAATTTTCCAGCCAGAGTACACACATCCTCCTTTGCAGATGACCTAGCCATATGGACATCTGAAGAATATATTAGTACAGCTAACAGCAGAATACAGCAAGCCTTATTAGCGCTAGAGGACTGGTCAAAATCATGGCTAGTGAAGATAAGTGAGGAGAAAACAACATGCACAGTGTTCTCCCTCTCAAATAAAACTCAGCAACCTAAGCTGGTATTGAATGGAAAAATATTGCGCCATGAAGGAAATCCAAACTATCTAGGAGTCACCTTTGATCGTCGCCTGACATGGAAGACACAGGTTGAGAAAAATCGAACAAGAGCAAGGCAGAGAATGGCAATCATGAAAAAGCTTGCTGGTACAACGTGGGGAGCAGATGAGAAAGTTCTCAAGAAGTTATATACTGGACGGGTGAGGCCAGTACTGGAATATGGCATTGCAGCTTGGGCAACAGCAGCTAAGTCAAACTTTAACAAAATAAGTAGAGTCCAAAACCAAGGAATGCGAATCATAACTGGAAGCCTGAAGACAACGCCTATTAATGAACTAGAAAAGATCACTTGTTTACAACCAATGCAGGATAGAAGAGATAGCAGAGCCCAGCAACAAGCAGAAAAATTTAGAAGATTGACAGACCACCCTATGTACAACAGATTTAATGGTTTTGGAAAGGGAAGACTGAAGCGTAGCAACTTTGTAGAAACTGCAAAACGAAGGATTAGGGCGATCCTATACTTAACATATCAACAGTCAAGCCCATACACAATGCACACAACTTCCCAGCTTGGAGACAGCAGCAACTGCCTGAGATGATAGAAAACATTCCTGGTATTGAGAAAAAGAACACTCAGCATGAAACCGAAAGAAGAGAAATAACCCTAAACTACATAAAAGAACATTACCCAAGCAGGAATTGGACCCATGCATATACAGATGGATCAGCCAAAAATTCAATAGAGAATGGAGGAGGAGGAATTCTCCTAAATTTAAAAAATGGAGTGAAAAAAACACATTCAATGGCAACTGGAAAATTTTCAAGTAACTTCAAAGCGGAGGTAGAGGCTTTGAAAACTGCAGCAGAAATGCTCCTGATGGAGGAAAATAAAGAGAAGCAAATAGCTATCTTCACAGATGCAAAGTCAGCTGTCTCAATACTCAAGAGCAATAACAGCACAGAACTAACTGACCTAAGAGCAGCACTCCATGGTCTATGCCAGAAATCCAAAAAAGTTGTAATACAGTGGATCCCATCACATTGCAGTATACCTGGAAACGAAGAGGCTGACAGACTGGCAAAAGAGGGCGGACGACTACCACAGCCTGACATAGACATAACCTATAATGAGGCAAAGAGGTTGATAAAAAGCACTTATAGAACCAAATGGGAATCTGAGCATCCAGGCCATCAGAAGGATGATGCATATTACAAACTCGACCGAAGAGAACAAGTAGCAATCTTCAGACTCCGCACAGGACATAACAGGCTGAAATACCACTTGTTCAATAAACTAAAGATAGGAGATACTGATGAATGTAATTGTAGAACTGGAAAAATGACAGCAAAACATTTGCTGCAGGATTGCCCAACGTATGCAGAACAGAGAAAGATATTTTGGCCCACACCTGCTTCATTTGAGGACAAGCTCTATGGAGATATCAACAAGCTCAAGTTGACCGCAGCTTACTTTAACTACATACAGGTTGACATTTAAAGGTGCATGAAGACCCAGAGGCATGAAATGAAATATTGCTTGGATAGCAAATCCATTATGTGGAAAGTCCAAATCGAAAGCTCGCTGTGTGGGCTTCATAAAAGGTGGAAAAGTGTCATAGTGGCACGAAATGGAATATTGCTTGATAGCAAATCCATTACGTGGAAAGTCCGAATCAAAAGCCCATTGTGTGGGCTTCATAAAAGGTGGAAAAGTGTCCTAGTGGCATGAAATGGAATATTGCTTGGATAGCAAATCCATTACGTGGAAAGTCCGAATCGAAAGCTCACTGTGTGGATGTCATCTGCAGACTGCATACTTCTGGTTTCCGGAAGAACAGCCTATGGTGAACGGAAGGCCCAATATACGGAAGTGAGGCTAAGCAGCCATGTGCAGGACGTGACGATTCCTTGGGTGAGCCCAGTACCAGAGCGCTATGTATCGGCTCTGCAAGTATGGAAGCCTCCTTGGATGGCGGGGAATGCCCATGGTCTGCCCCTGCCTTCCCTTGAGGGCTGACCAGGATCTTTGGCTGTTCTATATGGACCAGCTGGGATGGGGGATAACACCACAACAGTGAGAGTCAAACGTCCTAAGAAACCCCCGCTAAGGTTAACCCGGTCAACAAATGCCCGCAGAAGTCGGATGTGTCGGCCTAACGGCGCAAGAACGCAGCTCTGCTGTAAACAGGCACAACGCAATCACATCCGGAAAAAAACTCCGGATGAACGAAGAAGAAGAAGAAGAATGCTGGGACAGACAGACGAGGTGACAGAATGCTGGGATAGACAGACGGGGTGACAGAATGCTGGGATAGAGAGACGGGGTGACAGAAATGCTGGGATAGACAGACGGAGTGACAGAATGCTGGGATAGAGAGACGGGGTGACATAATGCTGGGATAGACAGACGGTGTGACATAATGCTGGGATAGAGAGACGGAGTGACATAATGCTGGGACAGACAGACGGGGTGACAGAATGCTGGGACAGACAGACGAGGTGACAGAATGATGAGTCAGACAGACGGGGTGACAGAATGCTGGGACAGACAGACGGGGTGACAGAATGCTGGGACAGACAGACGAGGTGACAGAATGATGAGCCAGACAGACGGGGTGACAGAATGCTGGGACAGACAAACGAGGTGACAGAATGATGAGTCAGACAGACGGGGTGACAGAATGCTGGGACAGACAGACGGGGTGACAGAATGCTGGATAGAGAGACGGGTGACATAATGCTGGGATAGACAGACGGAGTGACATAATGCTGGGATAGAGAGACGGAGTGACATAATGCTGGGACAGACAGACGGGGTGACAGAATGCTGGGACAGACAAACGAGGTGATAGAATGATGAGTCAGACAGACGGGGTGACAGAATGCTGGGACAGACAGACGGGGTGACAGAATGCTGGGATAGAGAGACGGGGTGACAGAATGCTGGGACAGACAGACGAGGTGACAGAATGCTGGGATAGAGAGACGGGGTGACAGAAATGCTGGGATAGACAGACGGAGTGACAGAATGCTGGGATAGAGAGACGGGGTGACATAATGCTGGGATAGACAGACGGAGTGACATAATGCTGGGATAGACAGACGAGGTGACAGAATGCTGGGATAGACAGACGGAGTGACATAATGCTGGGATAGACAGATGGATTGACAGAATGCTGAGATAGACAGACGGAGTGACAGAATGCTGGGATAGACAGATGGAGTGACAGAATGCTGGGATAGACAGACGGGGTGACATAATGCTGGGATAGACAGATGGAGTGACAGAATCCTGGGATAGACAGACGGAGTGAAAGAATGCTGGGATAGACAGATGGAGTGACAGAATGTTGGGATAGACAGACGGAGTGACAGAATGCTGGGATAGACAGATGGAGTGACAGAATGCTGGGATAGACAGACGGAGTGACATAATGCTGGGATAGACAGATGGAGTGACATAATGCTGGGATAGACAGACGGAGTGAGAGAATGTTGGGATAGACAGACGGAGTGACAGAATGCTGGGATAGACAGATGGAGTGACAGAATGCTGGGATAGACAGACGGAGTGACATAATGCTGGGATAGACAGACGGAATGACATAATGCTGGGATAGACAGATGGAGTGACAGAATGCTGGGATAGACAGACGGAGTGACATAATGCTGGGATAGACAGACGGAGTGACATAATGCTGGGATAGACAGACAAGGTGACAGAATGCTGGGATAGAGAGACGGGGTGACAGAATGCTGGGATAGACAGACAGGGTGACAGAATGCTGGGATAGACAGACGGGGTGACAGAATGCTGGGATAGACAGACGGAGTGACAGAAAGCTGGGATAGAGAGACGGGGTGACAGAATGCTCGGATAGAGAGACGGGGTGACAGAATGCTGGGATAGATAGACGGAGTGACAGAATGCTGGGATAGACAGACAAGGTGACAGAATGCTGGGATAGACAGACGGAGTGACAGAATGCTGGGATAGACAGACAAGGTGACAGAATGCTGGGATAGACAGACGGAGTGACAGAATGCTGGGATAGACAGACGGAGTGACAGAATGCTGGGATAGACAGACGGAGTGACAGAATGCTGGGATAGACAGACGGAGTGACAGAATGATGAGTCAGACAGACGGGGTGACAGAATGCTGGGATAGACAGACGGAGGGACAGAATGCTGGGACAGACAGACGAGGTGACAGAATGCTGGGACAGACAGACGAGGTGACAGAATGCTGGGATAGACAGACGGAGTGACAAAATGCTGGGATAGAGAGACGGGGTGACAGAAATACTGGGATAGACAGACGGAGTGACAGAATGCTGGGATAGAGAGACGGGGTGACATAATGCTGGGATAGAGAGACGGGGTGACAGAATGCTGGGACAGACAGACGAGGTGACAGAATGCTGGGATAGACAGACGGGGTGACAGAATGCTGGGATAGAGAGACAGGGTGACAGAAATGCTGGGATAGACAGACGGAGTGACAGAATGCTGGGATAGAGAGACGGGGTGACATAATGCTGGGACAGACAGACGGAGTGACAGAATGATGAGTCAGACAGACGGGGTGACAGAATGCTGGGGCAGACAGACGAGGTGACAGAATGCTGGGATAGAGAGACGGGGTGACAGAAATGCTGGGATAGACAGACGGAGTGACAGAATGCTGGGATAGAGAGACGGGGTGACATAATGCTGGGATAGACAGACGGAGTGACATAATGCTGGGATAGACAGACAGGGTGACAGAATGTTGGGATAGACAGACGGAGTGACAGAATGCTGGGATAGACAGATGGAGTGACAGAATGCTGGGATAGACAGACGGAGTGACATAATGCTGGGATAGAGAGACGGGGTGACATAATGCTGGGATAGAGAGACGGAGTGACATAATGCTGGGATAGACAGACGGAGTGACATAATGCTGGGATAGACAGACGGGGTGACAGAATGTTGGGATAGACAGACGGAGTGACAGAATGCTGGGATAGACAGATGGAGTGACAGAATGCTGGGATAGACAGACGGAGTGACATAATGCTGGGATAGACAGATGGAGTGACATAATGCTGGGATAGACAGACGGAGTGACAGAATGTTGGGAGAGACAGACAAGGTGACAGAATGCTGGGATAGAGAGACGGGGTGACAGAATGCTGGGATAGACAGACAGGGTGACAGAATGCTGGGATAGACAGACGGGGTGACAGAATGCTGGGATAGACAGACGGAGTGACAGAAAGCTGGGATTGACAGACCGGTGACAGAATGCTGGATAGAGAGACGGGGTGACAGAATGCTCGGATAGAGAGACGGGGTGACAGAATGCTGGGATAGATAGACGGAGTGACAGAATGCTGGGATAGACAGACAAGGTGACAGAATGCTGGGATAGACAGACGGAGTGACAGAATGCTGGGATAGACAGACAAGGTGACAGAATGCTGGGATAGACAGACGGAGTGACAGAATGCTGGGATAGACAGACGGAGTGACAGAATGCTGGGATAGACAGACGGGGTGACAGAATGCTGCGATAGACAGACGGGGTGACAGAATGCTGGGATAGACAGATGGAGTGATAGAATGCTGGGATAGACAGACAGGGTGACAGAATGCTTGGATAGACAGACGGAGTGACAGAATGCTGGGATAGACAGACGGAGTGACATAATGCTGCGATAGACAGACGGGGTGACAGAATGCTGAGATAGACAGACGGAGTGACCGAATGCTGGATAGACAGACGGGTGACAGAATGCTGGGATAGACAGACGGGGTGACAGAAATGCTGGGATAGACGACGGAGTGACAGAATGCTGGGGATAGAGAGACGGGGTGACATAATGCTGGGACAGACAGACGGAGTGACAGAATGATGAGTCAGACAGACGGGGTGACAGAATGCTGGGACAGACAGACGAGGGTGACAGAATGCTGGGATAGAGAGACGGGGTGACAGAAATGCTGGATAGACAGACGGAGTGACAGAATGCTGGGATAGAGAGACGGAGTGAGAGAATGTTGGGATAGACAGACGGAGTGACATAATGCTGGGATAGACAGACCGGGTGACAGAATGTTTGGAGTAGACAGACGGAGTGACAAGAATGCTGGGATAGACAGATGGAGTGACAGAATGCTGGGATAGACAGAACGGAGTGACATAATGCTGGGGATAGAGAGACGGGGTGACATAATGCTGGGATAGGAGAGACGGAGTGACATAATGCTGGGATAGACAGACGGAGTGACATAATGCTGGGATAGACAGACGGGGTGACAGAATGTTGGGATAGACAGACGGAGTGACAGAATGCTGGGATAGACATATGGAGTGACAGAATGCTGGGATAGACAGACGGAGTGACATAATGCTGGGATAGACAGATGGAGTGACATAATGCTGGGATAGACAGACGGAGTGACAGAATGTTGGGAGAGACAGACGGAGTGACAGAATGCTGGGATAGACAGATGGAGTGACAGAATGCTGGGATAGACAGACGGAGTGACAGAATGCTGGGATAGACAGACGGAGTGACATAATGCTGGGATAGACAGACAAGGTGACAGAATGCTGGGATAGAGAGACGGGGTGACAGAATGCTGGGATAGACAGACGGAGTGACAGAATGCTGGGATAGACAGACGGGGTGACAGAATGCTGAGATAGACAGACGGAGTGACCGAATGCTGGGATAGACAGACGGGGTGACAGAATGCTGGGATAGACAGACGGAGTGACAGAATGCTGGGATAGACAGACGGAGTTACAGAATGCTGGGACAGACAGACGGGATGACAGAATGCTGGGACAGACAGACGGAGTGACAGAATGTTGGGATAGACAGACGGAGTGACAGAATGCTGGGATAGACAGACGGAGTGACAGAATGCTGGGATAGACAGACGGAGTGACAGAATGCTGGGATAGACAGACGGGGGTGACAGAATGCTGGGATAGACAGACGGAGTGACAGAATGCTGGGATAGACAGACGGGGGTGACAGAATGCTGGGATAGACAGACGGAGTGACAGAATGCTGGGATAGACAGACGGAGTGACAGAATGCTGAGATAGACAGACGGAGTGACAGAATGCTGGGATAGACAGACGGAGTGATAGAATGCTGGGATAGACAGACGGAGTGACAGAATGCTGGGATAGACAGACGGAGTGACAGAATGCTGTGATAGACAGACGGAGTGACAGAATGCTGAGATAGACAGACATAGTGATAGAATGTTGGGATAGACAGATGGGGTGATATAATGTTGGGATAGACAGATGGGGTGATATAATGCTGGGATAGACAAACGGGGTGACAGAATGCTGGGATAGACAGACGGAATGACAGAATGCTGAGATAGACATACATAGTGATAGAATGCTGGGATAGACAGATGGGGTGATAGAATGATGGGATAGACAGACGGAGTGATAGAATGCTGGGATAGACAGACGGGGTGGCAGAATGCTGGGACAGACAAGACAATTGTCCGTAATTTCTCTCTAACCTATAGGTGAATAATTTTTAATGGAGGACAACCAGGCGTCCAACGCTAGTCAGAGTTGTCTCCCAGCATGAGGTCATCTACTGACATTTAACCTTTCGACGCGGCCGAAAGGGTAAGAGCGCGCCGGCTCTTAAACTTCCGGTGAGCTGATGTCAACGTTAGTAGCTTCATTCCTTACACCGGTCAGTTAGACCATGGTTGACTTCTTGTTCAGAAAGTAATGGCAAACTACTGAATGCAAACTTACAAGAATACCAACCTGGAGTTGATGGCAACTTCCTGTAACTATCTTTAACTAATTAGTTTGTTTTTAAATTGCATATCCTTAACAAGGCGTCGTAAATAACCCCAACATGTACAGTCTGGATGTCATTAGCTAGGCAATGTTACGTCTGTAGTTTGCCATTGCTTTATAAATTGCCGTCGCCTCATGTCATCGAAATCAACGCAAGACATTCTGCTTTGAGTACTGCCTGGCGACTGATTTCGAACGCACGGCTCGGTATGTCGGGGACTGGATGAAACTGCGTGTCACTATCCTCTGAGCTATATACGTCGATATATACTTTAGTAGACGTGTGGAAATAATAGCAAGACTTCATTGTAATCATCATGCAGTTCCTTGACGACAGGCGAGCGACCACACCTCCATGACTGTTAATCTCTTGAGAGAGAAGAGAGAGAGAGAGAGAGAGAGAGAGAGAGAGAGAGAGAGAGAGAGAGGGAAGAGAGGTGGGGAGGGAGAAAGGGAGAGAGTGTGGGAAGGGGGAGAGAGAGAGAGCGCGCTTGGGGTTTTATTTTGATTGGCTAAATACTCTCTCTCTCTCTCTCTCTCTCTTTCTCTCGCTCTCTCTCTCTCTCTCTCTCTCTCTCTCACACACACACACACACACACTCACACAAACACACAATTATACAATCTTTTACACTCTACATCTGTAATTATACAATCTTTTACACTCTACGTCCGTACTTTACTTTAAGTACAATCTTATAACTCTTGGCAGAAAGCCAAAGAAGAGTAATAAACCAACACAGAACTGGTGTCGTGAACCGCTGCACGCTGCGGGATTTGCTGAGAGGGGATCCGAGCACTTATGGACTGAATGATTCGATGTGCAATGAGGATGATCTGTCGACTGACTGACTGACTGACTGACTGGCTAACTGACTGACTGACTGTTTGACTGACTGACTAACTGGCTGACTGACTGACTAACTGACTGACTAACTGACAGACTGACTGACTGACTGACTGACTGACTGACTTATGCACTCTACCTTCCTACTTATACAATCCTAAACACTCTATGCCCGTACTTATAGAAGCGTATACACTGAGTCCATGGTTATAGAATGTTACACTTTCTGAGCCAGCGCTGATGCAATCTTACACGGCCTGATTCAGTGTTAACACAATAATGTTAATATAATCAGAGTAAGCGCTAAACCAATCATCGCCTTTGCTTAAGATAATCTTATACAATCCTGTTAATATTTATACAATCAGCATCTGTGTTAAGCTATCTGTTACAATCATGGAGCTATATGTTACAATCATGGTTGGTATATTAACACAATCAAAAGCAGTGCTTACACAATCACAGCCAGTACTTATGAAGAAGGACTTGTACTGAAGTACACAATCATACACAAGAGTGTACAACGACAAGGCTGTATAGTGGGAGTCACTGATTATGAAAATGTCACGTACACAATCTTGCTGCCTGTCCGGGGCTGTATCAAACCCGGGTAGTAAGTCTGCGCATTTTTACGTTAAGTAGTTTGCCACTGTTTTCTGAACGAGACGACAACATTTGAAGTCCTACTAACCCTGTAAGACATAAACCCACTACCCAGCCGGGATCGCGGGGAAGATGAAACGCAAGCAAGCTACACCTCTTGGCCGCGATGTTCTCTTTACACAATCTCACTCTATTCACATCAGTCTGTACGATACCATACACGATCAGAACTTAGATAAATGCACACGATCTGTAATGTCAGTGAAATCTCAATCTTATAGAGTCTAACAAAAAACAGTAGTTTTAATGTTGCAGAAAAGAAAACACAACTGGCAAAGGGATGTAACCAATTAAAACAGACGCATAAAAACGGTGACAGTAATAACCCTTGATTTTATGCAGATTTCTAAAATCCGATTCGAGAATAATTTAATTCAATCTCAACTTAGCTGCTTCTCCTCCGTCCTCTCCATCCCTCTCTCCCTCGTTCAATCTTAGACACTTACTCTCACTTTCTTTGTCTTTCAACCGTACACACTTACTCTCACTTTCTTTGTCTTTCAACCGTACACACTTATTCTCCCTCGCTCTTTCAATCTTACACACTTATTCTCCCTCCCTCTTTTAATCTTACACACTTATTCTCCCTCCCTCATTTTAATCTTACACACTTATTCTCCTTCCCTCTTTTAATCTTACACGCTTATTCTCCCTTCTTCTTTCAATCTTGCGCACTTACCTCCCTCCCTCTCTCTTTCAATTTACACACTTACTGTCCGTGCCTCTCTCTTCAATTTTACACACTTACTGCCCACCCCCCCCCCCCCCCTCTCACTCTTTCAACCTTACACACTTACTCTCCCTACTTAAATCTTTCCATCTTACACACTTACTCTCAATACCTCCGTCTTTCAATCTGATAAACTTACTGCACCCCTCCCTCTCTCTCTCTCTCTCTCTCTCTCTCTCTCTCTCTCTCTCTCTCTCTCTCTCTCTCTCTCTCTCTCTCTCTCTCTCTCTCTCTCTCTCTTTCAATCTTACACACTTACTCTCCCTCCCTCTCTCTTTCAATCTTACACACTTACTCTCCCTCCCTCTCTCTTTAAATCTGACACACTAACTGCCCCTCCCTCCCTCTTGCAATCTGACACACTTACTCTCTCTCTCTCTCTCTCTCTCTCTCTCTCTCTCTCTCTCTCTCTCTCTCGCAATCTTACACACTTGCTCTCCCTCCTTCTATCTTTCAATCTTACAAAGCCCTTACTATTTCTTACTCACTACTACTCCTATCCGTTTTACCCAAGCACACACATTATTGTTAACTTTACACTACCACTTTGTGCGTTTCAGTGAAATTTTACACGGATACTAAGTTTCAGTGAAATTGTAAATTCATTCTAAGCTTCAATGAAATTTTACACTCTTTTTCTCACTTTCTGTGACATTTTACACTCTCAGATCAGTATTCTCATAATCTTACAATCTTAATAACGTTAAAATACTCTTACATAGTCTCTCACAATATTACATTAAGTCTCTCACAATATTACAATAAGTCTGTCACAATATTACATTAAGTCTCTCACAATATTACATTAAGTCTCTCACAATACCACATTAAGTCTCTCACAAAACCACATTTTACAAAAATTTTGTTGCGTATCCCTTACGGTACGTTGCAGTCAACACCAACATGTTTTCAGCTGCTGTTGATGTACTAGGCAAATGTTACGTTCAGTAGTTTGCCATTGCTTTCTGAACGACCAGCTCCTATACCTTTTTTCGAAAAAAACAGCACCGCCGTGTTTCGAACCCGGGTATACGGGCTCACATACCGCATTCGCAAGCCCTTAGCCACAGAGACCAGTTAATACCACATTAAGTCTCTCAAAATACCACATTAAGTCTCTCACAATACCACATTAAGTCTCTCACAATATCACATTAAGCCTCTCACAATACCACATTAATTCTCTCACAATACCACATTAAGTCTCTCACAATATCACATTAAGTTTTTTTTCTAATCCCATATGAGTCTGTCACAATATCACATTAAGTTTCTCGTAATCCCACATTAAATATCTTACAATATCACATTAAGTTTCTCATAATCACACATTAAGTCTGTCAAAATATCGCATTAATTCTCTCACAATATCACACTAAATATCTCACAATATTACATTAATTCTGTCACAATATCACATTACGTTTATCATAATCCCACATTAAATATCTCACAAGATCACATTAAATTTTTCATAATCCCACACTAAATATTTCATAATATAACATTAATTTTCTCACGATATCACATTACGTTTCTCACAATCCCACACTAAATATCTCACAATATCACATTAAGTTCCTCATAATCCCACTAGAAATATCTCACAATTTCACATTAGGTTTCTCATAATCCCACACTAAATATCTCACAATATCTCACTAAGTCTCTCACAATCTCAAGTTCCATCACTAACTCTCTCATAATCGCACGTTCTAACACTAACTTTCTCACAATCTCACGTTCTAACACTAACTTTCACACAATCTCACGTTCTCACACTAACTCTCTCACAATCTCACGTTCTAACACTAACTCTCTCACAATCTCACGTTCTAACACTAACTCTCTCACAACATCACGTTCTAATATTAACTCTCTCACAATCTCAAGTTCTAACACTAACTCTCTCACAATCTCACGTTCTAACACTAACTTCCTCACAATCTCATGTTCTAACACTAACCTTCTCACAATCTCACGTTCTAGCACTAACTTTCTAACAATCTCACGTTCTAACACTAACTCTCTCACAATCTCACGTTCTAACACTACCTCTCTCATAATCTCACGTTCTAACACTAACTCCCTAACAATATCAAGTTGTAACACTAACTCCCTCACAATCTCACGTTCTAACACTAACTCTCTCACAATCTCACGTTCTAACACTACCTCCCTCACAATCTCACGTTCTAACACTAACTCTCTCACAATCTCACGTTCTAACACTAACTCTCTCACAACATCACGTTCTAATATTAACTCCCTCACAATCTCAAGTTCTAACACTAACTTTCTCACAATCTCACGTTCTAACACTACCTCTCTCATAATCTCACGTTCTAACACTAACTCCCTCACAATATCAAGTTGTAACACTAACTCCCTCACAATCTCACGTTCTAACACTAACTCTCTCACAATCTCACGTTCTAACACTACCTCCCTCACAATCTCACGTTCTAACACTAACTCTCTCACAATCTCACGTTCTAACACTAACTCTCTCACAACATCACGTTCTAATATTAACTCCCTCACAATCTCAAGTTCTAACACTAACTTTCTCACAATCTCACGTTCTAACACTAACGTTCTCACAATGTCAAGTTCTAATAATAACTTTTTCACAATCTTACGTTCTAACAATAACTTTCTCACAATCTTACAATTTCGCTTACAATTGTCGTCACAAACTAACAAACTCTAGTCTGCTCGCCCTCCTTCCCTTTACCACATCCATCCATCCATCCATCCATCCACTCACCTCTCTCCCTCTCTCGCTCTCTCTCTCTCTCTCTCTCTCTCTCTCTCTCTCTCTCTCTCTCTCTCTCTCTCTCTCTCTCTCTCTCTCCATCAAAGGAAATCTACCCAATCTTACACTTACATGACTCCCTTACTCTCATCCCTTTATTCATCCCATCGTATGTGTATCCATCCAGTTGTATCCATCATTGTTTTCATCCACCTGCATCCAAGAACCTGTATCCATCCACCTGTATCCACTCACTATGTATCCAACCACCTTATTATGTAGCTGTTTCCCTATCAACCCACCTCCCTACGCACGCATCCCTCTACGTACGTAACTCCCTACGTACGTACCTCATTACGTGCCTGTCTACCATCCTACCTCCTTGCCTACCTGTCTCTCTACCTACCACCATACCTACGTACCTACCTTCCTATGTACCTGCCTTCCTATGTACCTCCCTCCCTTCCTGTCCCTCCATATTTATCTACTTCCCTCCCTGCCTCCCTCCATACCTAAATGCCTCCCTCCATACCTATATACCTCCTTACCTATCTGCCTCCCTCCATACCTATCTACTTCCTTATTTATTTGCCTCCCTCCTTACCTATCTACCTCCTTATCTACATACCTCCCTCCATACCTATCTACCTCCTTCCCTACCTCCTCGCCTATCTCCCTCCTTCCATGCCGCCCTCCAAACCTATCAACCTCCCTACCTATCTACCTCCTTCCCTGCCTCCCTCCATATTTATCTGCCGCCTGCCCTGCCTCCCTCCATACCTATCTACCAGCCTCCCTCCATACCTATCTACCTGTATACCTATCTACCTCCTGCCTTCCTCCCTACACTGAAGTGAACTCTGTGTAACCACCCTCCCCAGGCCCGATAAATGACCGCCCAGTGGCGGCAGTGCCCAGGTCGATATTACCGCGAATTACCACCTCATTACAGGTGTGCCTGGCGACGGCCATTACCTCACATCTCATAATTAAGACCAGGTTAATTGAACGTTGGAAGCCATGAGGGGGGTGAACTGAGGAGAGGAGGGCGAATGGGAGAGCGCACAAATATAGCACGTGATGAGAGAGAGAGAGAGAGAGAGAGAGAGAGAGAGAGAGAGAGAGAGAGAGAGAGAGGCGGAGAAAGGGGCAGAAGAGGTGGAAGAGGAAGAAGACGACGACTAACGGATAGTGCAGTTGTTGAAAGTTGCATAGTGAGAGAGAGATTGGGAGAGAGAGAGATAGAGAGAGAGAGAGAGAGAGAGAGAGAGAGAGAGAGACAGACAGACAGACAGACAGACAGACAGACAGAGACAGAGACAGAGACAGAGACAGAGAGAGAAGCGTGATGTAGGATTGTGCAGCAGTTGGATGAGCCAGTGGGAGAGAGAAGGGAAGAGAAGAGAATAGAGAAGACAAGAGAGGAGACAAGAAGAGACAAGAACTAACACTGAGCAGTTTTTGAGCGGCAACGAGAGAGAGAGAGAGAGAGGGGGAGAGAGAGAGAGAGAGAGAGAGAGAGAGAGAGAGAGAGAAGCGTGATGTGGGATTGTATAGCAGTTGGATGAGCCAGTGGGAGAGAGAAGGGAAGAGAAGAGAATAGAGAAGGCAAGAGAGGAGAAAAGAAGAGACTGAAGAACTAACACTGTGCAGTTTTTGAGCGGCAACGAGAGAGAGAGAGAGAGAGAGAGAGAGAGAGAGAGAGAGAGAGAGAGAGAGAGAGAGAGAGAGAGAGAGACGGGAGAAGTGAGGGAGAGAGAGGGGTGGAGAGAAAGAAGGTGAGATAGAGATAATGGACCAAAGTGTTTTTCAGTCTACCTCTAAATAAGGTAAGCCAAAGTGTCTTTCTCTTTATCTAACAACAGGGGTATGCCCAAGTGTCTTTCTCTTTATCTAACAACAGGCGTATGCCCAAGTGTCTTTCTCTTTATCTAACAACAGGGGTATGCCCAAGTGTCTTTCTCTTTATCTAACAACAGGCGTATGCCCAAGTGTCTTTCTCTTTATCTAACAACAGGCGTATGCCCAAGTGTCTTTCTCTTTATCTAACAACAGGCGTATATGCCCAAGTGTCTTTCTCTTTATCTAACAACAGGCGTATGCCCAAGTGTCTTTCTCTTTATCTAACAGCAGGCGTATGCCCAAGTGTCTTTCTCTTTATCTAACAACAGGCGTATGCCCAAGTGTCTTTCTCTTATCTAACAACAGGCGTATGCCCAAGTGTCTTTGTGGCTATCAATAAGCCACCGTAGTAATGTACCTGTCTGTCTTCTAGAATCTGTCTATGAATGCATCAAGAAACCCATCCTTGATCAGCTATCTATCTACTTAGTAGTGGCCGAAAGGAAAAGAGCGCACACTCTCAAACTTCCGGTGAGCTGGTGACGTTGGGTGTTTAATCCCTACACCGAATTAAGCGAGCATCATTCTGGAGCATACAGACTGTCCATGAATGTCTGGGTTTTCTCAGACGTCGAAGTTCATCGGTGTCTTATTCTAGTGTCATCATCATCATCATCATCATCATCATCTCGTTCATCACAGAGCACCCTTCAATTCTACATCATTTACCGTGCGACCTGGTTTGATCAGTCACATTCGCAACATCCATGGGTAGTAGTCATACCTTTTTGAAGCACAATGTAACAAACTATCGTCTGTCAAGACGGCCAGGTGCTAGGTAGGTAGTTTGCCAATACTTTATGAACGAGAAAGACAACGTCCACGTCCAACTTAACGCCGGTGTGTGAGATTGAACGCTACACATCGCTACCAACTCTATAAGTAGGCCGTAAATCAACACCGCAATGGCACTATTCAATGAGAATTATTACGGATAGGATCGGAGTTAAATTTGTGGAAAAAGAGATAGAGGAAGACAGCGTGAGCTTGAGTTTCGTGTCATGGCATGGAAGGGAGTCAAGACAAGACTTGATCCATGCCGTCAGAGATCGCAATTTGTGAAGAGGTATGATCGCCCAAGCCAGCCGGCAAGGCACAGGATGATGAAGAGAGGAGTACCTGTGAAGTCACAAGTGCAATAATTCGAACTGAACTAAATAGGACACATTCCGGCTTAACGGCTGGGTGCCCAAATGATAAAACAAAACAAAACAGCAAAAACGCGTTGCATTGCTCGGCTTTTCTTCAGTAAACTCCCGCCTTTTATGCAAGGCTCGGTCGGTATTAATTAAATGTAATTTCCGAAAATACCCGAATAAGTCACGCACGTTGATTGCCGCAAATTACCGGAGAAAATAAGCGTGGCCAATTATAGACGGCCGGAGAGCCCACGTGATTGCGAGCCGGAGCGTGTGCAGGCGCTTGTGTGCTGGTCTTTGTGCGGGGAAGACATTCTACATTATACCCCGGGTGGATTAATGGACCCATCAGGGGCCCTCTCGGTCAGCCATATTGATTTGTGTGTTTTTTAGCTTCATTTGTTGCTCCGAGAAAGGACATGCCCGAAGATAGATACATGGGTGGGTGCGTGGATTGATGGCTGGGGAGGAGTCAAAGAACCGAGGATGAAGATTGATGGACAGCTTGGCTGCTGCTGCGTGTCATTTTCAGGACGTTGCAATCAACCCCATGTTGACGTTCCGTAGATTGCCACTGCTTTCTAAGCGAGAGGTCAACGTTTTCATCATCATCATGAGCCATGCCGATAAGCATGATCACCAGAGTCGCGGATCAACTCTGCGTTCTTGTCTTGACCATGCGGATGGTCAAGACATCCAGGTATTTACTTCTCTGCCTTCCCTGTGTTCTTTTCCCCTTAATCTTACCAGTTGTCACTGAGTTCTCCAATTTATTTCTTCTCATAACGTGCTCGACAATGTTAGACTGTCTGTGTCAAATTTCTCTGAGTTTACGGCTTTCATTTGCCTCTTGTAGGGACTTGCTTGCTTTTTTATTTTTTTTTATTTTGTCTGTCCTTGATATTCTTTGCATTTTCCTCATAAACCACATTTCCACAGCCATTATATGTTTTTTTCAGCTTGTCTGCTCATTGTCTATGTTTCACATCCATAACAAAAGTAGAGTTCTTCTTAGTACTTCAACAGTCTTTTTATCGTTGCAATTGACATCATTTTTATAGGTCAGTATGTCAGTGTTTTAAGTCCAACTGAAGACATAAGATTCATTTTACAGACTTCAAACGACAGACAGACTGATCAGCATTCCATCGGACAGGTAGAGAGACGGAAAGGTAGCGAGAGGGAAAGAGACGTAGAGTGGGGGAGTAAGAAAGGGGAGATTGATAGAGGGAATTGGAAAGAGGAAAGGAGAGAGAAAAGGGGAGAACGAA
>JACEFZ010007522.1:0-7500 GCA_014155875.1 Cepaea nemoralis
CAAAAAAGACGGGGCAAAGTAAAAGCAACAGTAAGACTGGGACAAAATAACAGTAAGACAGGGACAGACAGTAGACTGGAAAAACAGTAAGACATGGACAAACAGTAACAGTAAGACAGGATAGACAGTAAGACTGGGACAAACAGTAACAGTAAGACTGGGACAGACAGAAAGGCAGGGACAAACAATAACAGTAAGGCAGGGACATAAAGTAAGACAGGGACATAAAGTAAGACAGGGACAAACAGTAAGATAGGGACAAAAAGTAAGACATGGACAAACAGTAAGACAGGGACACACATTAAGACAGGGACATACAGTAAGACAGGAACATACGATAAGACGGGAATACACAGTAAGACAGGGATATATAGTAAGACAGGGATAGACAGTAAGACAGGGACAAACAGTAAGACAGAGACACACAATAAGACAGGGACGTACAGTAAGACAGGAGCATACGATAAGACGGGGATACACAGTAAGACAGGGATATACAGTAAGACAGAGATAGACAGTAAGACAGGGACAAACAGTAACAGTAAGACCGAGTTAAACAGTAAAGACAGGGACAAACAGTAAAACGGACAAACAGTAACAGTAAGACAGGGACAAACAGTAAGACAGGGACATAAAGTAAGACAGGGACAAAAAGTAAGACATGGACAAACAGTAAGACAGGGACACACATTAAGACAGGGAAATACAGTAAGTCAGGAACATACGATAAGACGGGGATACACAGTAAGACAGGGACATACAGTAAGACAGGGACAAACAGTAAGACAGGGACACACTGTAATACAGGGACATACAGTAAGACAGGAGCATACGATAAGACGGGGATACACAGTAAGACAGGGATAGATAGTAAGACAGGGACAAACAGTAACAGTAAGACTGGGTTAAACAGTAAAGACAGGGACAAACAGTACAACAGGGACAAACAGTAACAGTAAGACAGAGACATACAGTAAGACAGGAATATACTGTCAGACAGGTACATACTATGAGGCAGGGACATACAGTAAGACAGGGACAAACAGTAAGACAGGGACATACAGTAAGACAGGGACATACAGTAAGACAGGGACAAACAGTAAGACAGGGACAGACAGTAAGACAGGGACAGACAGTAAGACAGGGACATGCAGTAAGAAAGGGACAAACAGTAAGACAGGGACAAACAGTAAGACAGGTACATACTATAAGGCAGGGACATACAGTAAGACAGGGACAAACAGTAAGACAGGGGCAAACAGTAAGACAGGGACATATAGTAAGACAGGGACATACAGTAAGACAGGGACATACAGTAAGACAGGGACATATAGTAAGACAGGGACAAACAGTAATAGTAAGACAGAGACAAGCAGTAAGACAGGGACATACAGTAAGACAGCGACAAACAGTAAGACAGGGACAAACAGTAAGACAGGGACAAACAGTAAGACAGGTACATACAGTAAGACAGGGACAAACAGTAAGACAGGGACAAACAGTAAGACAGGTACATACTATAAGGCAGGGACATACAGTTAGACAGGGACCAACAGTAAGACAGGGACATACAGAAAGACAGGGACATACAGTAAGACAGGGACAAACAGTAAGACAGGGACAGACAGTAAGACAGGGACATACAGTAAGACAGGGACATGCAGTAAGACAGGGACAAACAGTAAGACAGGGACAAACAGTAAGACAGGTACATACAGTAAGACAGGGACAAACAGTAAGACAGGGACAAACAGTAAGACAGAGACAGACAGTAAGACAGGGACATACAGTAAGACAGGGACATGCAGTAAGAAAGGGACAAACAGTAAGACAGGGACAAACAGTAAGACAGGTACATACTATAAGGCAGGGACATACAGTAAGACAGGGACAAACAGTAAGACAGGGACAAACAGTAAGACAGGGACATATAGTAAGACAGGGACATACAGTAAGACAGGGACATACAGTAAGACAGGGACATACAGTAAGACAGGGACATATAGTAAGACAGGGACAAACAGTAATAGTAAGACAGAGACAAACAGTAAGACAGGGACATACAGTAAGAACAGCGACAAAACAGTAAGACAAGGGACAAACAGTAAGACAGGGACAAACAGTAAGGACAGGGTACATACAGTAGACAGGGACAAACAGTAAGACAGGGACAAACAGTAAGACAGGTACATACTATAAGGCAGGGACATACAGTAAGACAGGGACAAACAGTAAGACAGGGGCAAACAGTAAGACAGGGACACACAGTATGACAGGGACAAACAGTAAGACAGGGACAAACAGTAAGACAGGGACAAACAGTATGACAGGGACACACAGTATGACAGGGACACACAGTATGACAGGGACACACAGTATGACAGGGACAAACAGTAAGACAGGGACAAACAGTACGACAGGGGCAAACAGTAAGACAGGGACAAACAGTAAGACAGGGACAAACAGTAAGACAGGTACATACTATAAGGCAGGGACATACAGTTAGACAGGGACAAACAGTAAGACAGGGACAAACAGTAAGACAGGTACATACTATAAGGCAGGGACATACAGTAAGACAGGGACAAACAGTAAGACAGGTACATACTATAAGGCAGGGACATACAGTAAGACAGGGACAAACAGTAAGACAGGGACAAACAGTAAGACAGGGACATACAGTAAGACAGGGACATATAGTAAGACAGGGACAAACAGTAATAGTAAGACAGGGACAAACAGTAAGACAGGGACATACAGTAAGACAGGGACATACAGTAAGACAGGGACAAACAGTAAGACAGGGACATACAGTTAGACAGGGACATGCAGTAAGACAGGGACATACAGTAAGACAGGGACAAACAGTAAGACAGGGACAAACAGTAAGACAGGGACAAACAGTAACAGTAAGACAGAGACATACAGTAAGACAGGAATATACTGTCAGACAGGTACATACAGTAAGACAGAGACAAACAGTAAGACAGGGACATACAGTAAGACAGGGACAAACAGTAAGACAGGGACAAACAGTAAGACAGGGACAAACAGTAAGACATGGACAGACAGTAAGACAGGGACATACAGTAAGACAGGGACATGCAGTAAGACAGGGACATGCAGTAAGACAGGGACATACAGTAAGACAGGGACAAACAGTAAGACAGGGACATACAGTAAGACAGGGACAAACAGTACAACAGGGACAAACAGTAAGACAGGGACATGCAGTAAGACAGGGACATACAGAAAGACAGGGACATACAGTAAGACATGGGCATACAGTAAGACAGGGACATGCAGTAAGACAGGGACATATAGTAAGACAGGGACATACAGTAATAGTAAGACAGGGACAAACAGTAAGACAGGGACATGCAGTAAGACAGGGACATACAGTAAGACAGGGACATACAGTAAGGCAGGGACATACAGTAAGACAGGGACATACAGTAAGACAGGGACAAACAGTAAGACAGGGACATACAGTAAGACAGGGACATATAGTAAGACAGGGACATGCAGTAAGACAGGGACATACAGTAAGACAGGTACATACTATAAGACAGGGACATACAGTAAGACAGGGACAAACAGTAAGACAGGGACAAACAGTAAGGCAGGGACATACTATAAGGCAGGGACATATAGTAAGACAGGGACATACAGTAAGACAGGGACATATAGTAAGACAGGGACATACAGTAAGACAGGGACATACAGTAAGACAGGGACATGCAGTAAGACAGGGACATACAGTAAGACAGGGACATATAGTAAGACAGGGACAAACAGTAAAACAGGGACATACATTAAGACAGGAACAAACAGTAAGACTGGGACAAACAGTAAGACAGGGACAAACAGTAAGACAGGTACATACTATAAGGCAGGGACATACAGTAAGACAGGGACAAACAGTAAGACAGGGACATACAGTAAGACAGGGACAAACAGTAAGACAGGGACATACAGTAAGACAGGGACATATAGTAAGACAGGGACATACAGTAAGACAGGGACAAACAGTAAGACAGGTACATACAGTAAGACAGGGACAAACAGTAAGACAGGGACAAACAGTAAGACAGGTACATACTATAAGGCAGGGACATACAGTAAGACAGGGACAAACGGTAAGACAGGGACATACAGTAAGACAGGGACATACAGTAAGACAGGGACATATAGTAAGACAGGGACATACAGTAAGACAGGGACATACAGTAAGACAGGGACAAACAGTAAGACAGGTACATACTATAAGGCAGGGACATACAGTAAGACAGGGACATACAGTAAGACAGGGACATATAGTAAGACAGGGACATACAGTAAGACAGGGACATACAGTAAGACAGGGACAAACAGTAAGACAGGGACATACAGTAAGACAGGGACAAACAGTAAGACAGGGACATACAGTAAGACAGGGACAAACAGTAAGACAGGGACAAACAGTAAGACAGGGACAAACAGTAAGACAGGGACAAACAGTAAGACAGGGACATACAGTAAGACAGGGACAAACAGTAAGACAGGGACAAACAGTAAGACAGGGACATACAGTAAGACAGGGACATATAGTAAGACAGGGACATACAGTAAGACAGGGACATATAGTAAGACAGGGACATACAGTAAGACAGGGACACACAGTAAGACAGGGACATACAGTAAGACAGGGACAAACAGTAAGACAGGGACAAACAGTAAGACAGGGACATACAGTAAGACAGGGATATGCAGTAAGACAGGGACATACAGTAAGACAGGGACATATAGTAAGACAGGGACATGCAGTAAGACAGGGACATGCAGTAAGACAGGGACATATAGTAAGACAGGGACATACAGTAAGACAGGGACATATAGTAAGACAGGGACATGCAGTAAGACAGGGACATGCAGTAAGACAGGGACATACAGTAAGACAGGGACAAACAGTAAGACAAGGACATATAGTAAGACAGGGACATATAGTAAGACAGGGACATGCAGTAAGACAGGGACATATAGTAAGACAGGGACATACAGTAAGACAGGGACATATAGTAAGACAGGGACATGCAGTAAGACAGGGACATATAGTAAGACAGGGACAAACAGTAAGACAGGGACATACAGTAAGACAGGGACAAACATTAAGACAGGGACAAACAGTAAGACAGGGACAAACAGTAAGACAGGGACAAACAGTAAGACAGGGACAAACAGTAAGATAGGGACAAACAGTAAGACAGGGACATACAGTAAGACAGGGACATACAGTAAGACAGGGATATACAGTAAGACAAGGACAAACAGTAAGACAGGTACATACAGTAAGACAGGGACATTCAGTAACAGTAAGGCAGGGTCAAACAGTAAGACAGGGACATACAGTAAGACAAGGACATGCAGTAAGACAAGGACATGCAGTAAGTCAGGGACATACAGTAAGACAGGGACAAACAGTAAGACAGGGACAAACAGTAAGACAAGGACATACAGTAACAGTAAGGCAGGGTCAAACAGTAACAGTAAGACAGGGACAAACAGTAAGACAGGGACAAACAGTAAGACAGCGACATATAGTAAGACAGGGACAAACAGTAATACTAAGACAGGGACAAACAGTAAGACAGGGACATACAGTAACAGTAAGACAGAGACAAACAGTAAGAAAGGGACATACAGTAAGACAGGGATAGACAGTAAGACAGGGACAAACAGTTATGCATTATAAGGATTTTTGTTCAAGAGATAATACAAGATTATGGTCTAGGGGTCACACAGGATTATGTTATTAGGGGTCACACAGGATTATGTTATTAGGTGTCACACGGGATTATGTTCCAGGACTTAGTCATGATTATGTTCTGAAATGATATCCAACCCAGAAGTATCAAGTTATTGAGGGGTCGATGGAATGAACGAGGCGTTATATTATTAGTGCGCTACATGCCAAGAGGGAAAACTGTCAACAGTGATACGTATACAGATCTTCTCAGGAATTGTCTTCGACCTGCAATCAAATTCAAACGACGTGGACTTCTGAGTAAAGATGTTCTTTTGCAACATGACAATCCTCCATCCCATACTGCCCGTGAAATGGTTGAAACCATCGAAGACCTCCACTTTCAGTGTGTACCATATCTCCCATACTCGTCAAACCTCGCCCAGGGTGATTTCCACCTGTTTGGACAACTCAAAGAGTCAATGGGAGGATTTGGTCTGTTGAAGAGTTACAGCAGGTGGTGCATGGGTGATTACACACGAGACCAAGAGAATTATTTGTTTTACAGGAATCCAAGCGCTTTATCGGCGCTGGAGGACTCGCATTTAACGTAGTGATGTATACAATGGAAAAATGATACATTTGTTCTTTACTTCTTCAGAATATATTTTTAAACAAATTTAAGGTTTTCATTTGTACCCTTTTGTATATCGCCAAAAAGATCTTCCATTTGAAGGAAAGGACGATATATCATACTAGAACATACTAGAATCATCGTGTTATTTGTTTCGTTTCGCGGTATCTTTTGCAATGTCAATGTTCAGTGTACGGAAAGTTACATTATAATACTTGCTCACTTGACTGTGTACCACGTTTGGTCACATCCTACTTTTTGTTTGGTACTGAATCAGTTAAGGACTCGTGATTCTGTTTCCTTGTCAAGGGTGAGGGAGATGGGAGTGAGTTAGTTGTTCCGCCTAACATAACATTTTGTCAAAGCGCACAAGATATTTAATATTTGATTAATCCACACAGAACTGGCGTGATCAGTCGCTGTATACTGTCGGGGATGTTACGGATGAGATCGGAGAATCCTTAGATCTGTCCGTAGTGCAATCGTGACGATAATCAATACACTGGGAAAAAAATGCTATTGTATATTGTAAGTTAGTTAGTTGCATGTCATTTACATGACGTCGCTGTCAACCCCATCATGATGTTGGCTGTTCGTGATTTACTAAGCAAGTTTGTTTGGTTTTGTTTTTTGCAAATCCTATTTACAAGACATCGCTGTCAACATCAGCATCTTTCAGCTGATTGTTGATTTCTTGGCAAGATTACGCTCAATAGTTTTCCATTGCTTTCTGAGCACCGGCTCACATACCCCTAAGTTACCGACGCGGAGATAACCGCTACCAATTTTCGCGCACGTCACGTTACTCACGAGAGTATACGGGGTCACGGAGAAAGTCGTGTAACTCCTACACCAGGGAGACCGGCATAAACAAGTTTATATTTAGTAAATTGTCATTGCTTTCTGAACGATTGAAGCTCATACCAATGAATGAAAACCAACGCAAGGCGGCCTGCTTCCAAATCGAACGCAACTGTGTACGAACGCGGTGTACGTAATTACGATTTACGTTCATAAAACTTTCGTCACAACAGTTTTGTAAACTAAATTCTCTGAGAGGATTATTTTGAGGTCTGCTGACAATGACATACTCTATAACCCGTAGAAATAACGGTATTAAGGAAAACAAGAGATGTGAAGTTAC
>JACEFZ010007522.1:12500-135000 GCA_014155875.1 Cepaea nemoralis
CTGCCAAAGGCTGCGCTGGCCTTAGAGATTCTTGCATTCACTTCGTCATCGACTGTAACAGCTTGTGGCACAGTGTTGACAAGACAGGTGAATTTGTCCACAAACTTAGTCTATGATTGGAGAGAGTAAGAAGATCTCTGCAAGACAGTTAGTTCCCTTGGAGGTCGTGCTTCGATACCGGACAGGAGGAAATCCTCACTCGGATAGACGCAAACATTAGTCAGCACTCAGACATCTTGAAGTGCACCGAACTGGACTTCTTTTAGCACTCCCATCTTAAAGAAGCCTTCTATAGGCAACGCGACAGACTTCGGTTAGCACTGGAATCTTACCTTATAAAGAATATTACCTTATAAATCTTACCTTAAATCTTGAATCTTACCTTATAAAAAGAATCTTACATTATAAAGGCAACGGGACGGACTTCAGTTAGCACTGTAAAAATATGAATAAAATTTGGTGGAACTGCGGTAAAGCTGGGAAATGTAAACAATATAAAATGACACAAAGTAGTAAATAGGTGTACCGACAATGAGCTAGAGAAACTAGCAGACATGTACAACAACAGTATAGGGAGTGCTAGCATCAAGGAGGAATGGTTACACAGCTATCTGATTCCCTTGCCGAAGCCTGACAAAGACCACAAGAAAATTCAGGGATATCGAATTATAACCATGCAGAATACAATAGGCAAGCTGCTGGAGAAGGTAATTGCCAGGAAAATATCAAGCCAACTAGAGAGGCAAGGTGTTTTCCCACCTACCCTGGGTGGGTACCGTCCAAAAAGAGAAACCTGGACCAATGCAGCAGTCTTTGCCCACGATGTCTATGAAGGTTTCCACTCAGGCACTGAAACCGTTGCTGCAGCGATTGATCTTGAGGACGCATACAACAGAGTACCACTGGATTTTTTAATGTTTCAGCTTCTTGAACTAAACGTAAGTCCATTCCTCCTTAGTTGGATCGCTGCAGCTCTCTTCCAACGGAAAGTAGTTTTTAGATGTGGCAGTTGGACTTCGGAACCAACAACAATATATCCTGGCCTACCACAGGGATCACCATTATCTCCGGTACTGTTCAACGCCTACACAGTGAGAATCACCAGTGAGCAGATCACTGGACCTGGCAGGACATTGTCATATGCCGATGATGTTTTAGTGTATCGTCAGGGTAAGGATAGAGAGGAGGTTGCTG
Source organism: Cepaea nemoralis (assembly GCA_014155875.1). Taxonomy (NCBI): domain Eukaryota; kingdom Metazoa; phylum Mollusca; class Gastropoda; order Stylommatophora; family Helicidae; genus Cepaea; species Cepaea nemoralis. The sequence continues at coordinate 13,695 of JACEFZ010007522.1, forward strand.
TGGAACTACAAACCGAACTCAATCGCATAAGTACTTGGTGTGATGAAGCTGGGGCAATGGTCAACCCAACTAAGGCAACAGTGACCTGGTTCTCGTTGAATAATCATATTGTCAACAATCCAACACCAACTGTAATGCTGTGTTCAGAGACGGTGGAAAGAACGCAGGCAATGAATTACCTGGGGATACGGTTTGATCGAAGCCTTGCTTATAATGTGCACATAGACCAGGTGATAACAAAGGCCAAGCGGGGTTTGGCAGCGATGCGGGTGATGGCGGCAGTAAACTGTGAGCAGCGCCATCTATGTCTTCTGTACGAGGGGCTGGTCATGTCTGTTTTTGGAGTATGCAATGGCAATCCTGACTGTCAGCCATAAGCAGATAGAAAGGATGGAAAGGATACAGAATGAAGCTATGCGCATTATTCTTGGATGTACAAGAGATACAGCATGCAGGGCGATGCGCTACCTTCTTGATTTTCCAACCATTGAAGAGAGAATGCAAGTTTGCAGGGCACGTGCCTACCTCAGAATTAACGCAAACACACAGCATCCACTGCATAGTGAAATTAGGAAGGTGAAGGGCAGCAGGTTAAAAAGAGGACGGTCGTGGATGGGTCAAGCCGAGGACATTCTTCAACAGGTGTGTTCACTTGAGGACTTAGAACCTGGCGAGGAGTGGGTGCAAGTGCCAACAGACTTCTGCACATCCTTTTCAGTTTGCATCCAACTAGATAGAAAATGCAGACAAGAAAATCCGGCTGCTGTTGAGGCTGAAGTACAAGCGTTGATTTTCGAGAATTCGCTAGACAGTGACGCGGTCATCTACACAGATGGGTCGGTCGTCCGACATGTGAGAAGCTCATGGGCCTTTACAGCTCGGGCCGGAGGGAGAATTGTGAAGGAGGACTCTGGTGCTTTCACTGAAACCACAAGTAGCCTGACCATGGAAGTCATGGCAGTAAGTAAAGCAATAACATGGCTCGAGACACAGACATTCACTAGGGCATGTTTCCTTAGCGACTCAATGAACATGATCAAGAGGATAGAGGAGGGGTCGATTCGAAGAGAATGGTTGCTGCCTCTGAAGCGGTCTCGGCTGGCAAAGATTAGTTTCATCTTCGTGCCAGGGCATGCGGGAGTACAAGGAAATGAGCGGGCTGACAAGCTCGCAGGTGAGGCTACTGTTGAGGGCGGACGCGCCATGGACCAGGCTGACATTCTGAATGCTCTACGAGAAGTGAGACTTTTGCAAGAACCAAGTGATGACTGTGAATCTACAACAATGGCCAGACTGCGAGAGCAGCAAATTAAAAGAGGGGTGGCCAAACAAGAACACTACGCAGGAAGCCAAAGAAGATTGATAAACCAACACAGAACTGGCGTCGTTAGCCGCTACACGCTGCGGGATTTGCTGAGGAGGGGATCCGAGCACTTATGGACTGAATGGTCCGATGTGCAACGAGGATGATCTGTCGACTAACTAACAAAGTAGTGAAGCTTTACATAACAGAATTACGAGACATACAGGACGTTGCGGCGGTTAGCCTTCATCAGCAAACAAACACATGCATAAAACACAATATATAGTCACGGAGATCTCCTGTCCAAATTGTATTCATATTTTTACTATGTTTACAACTGCAACTAAGTGTACTATCGTCATCTGTAAATCGTTATATGCTGCTATCTGGCTGTTAGATTTATTCACTTAATCTTAGCCGTTACCAGCTATCTTTTCTATTTTTATTTAGATCCACCTCTTATCTTCCATCGCTCTTCATTGCTTTCATTTTTTCATCTTTCTATTCTTCTCATTCTGTCGTCACGTCTTAATGTAGTCACAGGAGATCTCCGTGACTATATGTTGTGTTTTATGTATGTGTTTGTTTGCTGATGAAGGCTAATCGCCGCAACGTCCTGTATGTGTCGTAATTCTGTTATGTAAAGCTGCACTACTTTGTGTCATTTTATATTGTTCAGTTAGCACTGGAATTTTAAAGAAGCTTTCTAAAGGCAACGCGACGGACTTCAGTTAGTACTGGAGTCTTACATAAGCCTTCAGTATGTGTTTGTTGTTGATGCAATTATGTAATATCTATTTACAGCAGAGCAGTGTTATTTGCGACTTTGGGATGACACATGCAATTTCTTTGGCATTTGTTGATCGGATTAAATTCCCTGACAGTTTCGTTGGACATTCCAGGGTCTCGGGGGCTTGAAGTAACAACAGGTCGCCTCAAACTCGCCACTACAGAGCAGGAAAACATGCCAGCAGGTCGGAATGAAGACGAGGCAGGGCAGAGCATCAGCTGTACTCGCCATGCAAGAAGGCATCCATAACTGTAGAGCAAGCATGTAATACTCTTGCTTGGGCAACAAATCGCCATTTCCTGAATATGGCTGCTTAGCGTCACTTCGAAGGAATGAACTTTATTTTCAAAGGGTCACAAATTGGGCACACAGGCCCGTCTTATATTCAGCCCTTTATTCCCGTCTACTGCGCCTCTTCTTCTTCTTCTTCTTCTTCTTCTTCTTCTTCTTCTTCTTCTTCTTCTTCTTCTTCTTCTTCTTCTTCTTCTCCCCCTCTTCTTCTTCTTCTTCTTCTTCTTCTTCTTCTTCTTCTTCTTCTTCTTCTTCTTCTTCTTCTTCTTCTTCTCCCCCTCTTCTTCTTCTTCTTTGACGAAAAAGAGGAAGAAGAAGAAGACGAAGAAGAAGAATTGATGACAGAAATAAAATGGGGGAAATTGAAATATTTCGACCACGTTAAAAGACTCTCATAAAACCCATACTGGAGGGCAAGGTGGAGGGAAAGCGAGCACGAGGCAGACAGCGATACAAGTGGGAAGGTAACATCAAGAGATGGACGAATATCAATCTGACAAAATGTACAATCAAGGCGAGAAACAGACAGTGTTGGAGATCCTTTTCAGCCAAGCTTCATTGTGGAGACCTGATTGATTTCGAAGCGGGACCTTAGGTTATTGATATACAACTGTCAGATAGTCAGTGACACTCACGATCAACAATGACATCACCAGGGAGAGAGAGAGAGAGAGAGAGAGAGAGAGAGAGAGAGAGAGAGAGAGAGAGAGAGAGAGAGAGAGAGAGAGAGATGGAGAGTGTGTGTGTGTGTGTGTGGTCAGAGCATTGGTTAAACGTACTGTTGTTGACTTTTACCATGATTTTGTTTTTACAACGGCTCGCAAAGTAAATATTGTAATGGGCTATTTTGCACATGCACCAATTAGCGAATGCTTGTATTTTATTTGTAATTCAGTTTCATTGTTCTCCATGTTTCTTATCCATAGTTCAGTACTAATTTAACTTTATTAGTTAAATATCCTTTATAGGACGTCGCATTCAACACCAGCATATTTTTTGCTGTTGAGATCTCTTGGCAAGTTGCAAGTCTTGACAGCTGCCAAATCGCCCGCAGTTGTGTTTTGAACCCGGGTATGCGGTATAACGAACTGCGTCAGTTATACCTTCGCCACAGAGCCCGCTTTAACGCTGGAATTTCATATTCTAAGATTTTTGCGCAGTTTAATTTCTCTTAGCTTCCATGATTCCCTAGTGTTATAATAGCTCCCATAACCTTCTGTATTCTTATGTTGATAACTTTATAAGTTCCACCCCCTTCGTCCACATTGCAATCTAAGTATGATTCTGTTTCTTGAAGTGAGGTTTCCTCAAGGAACATTGGTTTATCATTTGCTTGATTTATTCGTAACGAGGGTGAAGAGACGGAAACATTCGACGAAGGGGTACTACTATTATTTCTGATTTTATATTTAGCGTTCGCTCGCTCGGACCGCAAGTGTAGTCCACCCGCCTACTACTAAATCTTGTGCTCTAATCCCTACTTCTTTCTTTTACTTACTTCATCGGGCGCCAAATAATGCACGTGTGTACAGATACGGGCGATTTGACAGCAGACGCCTTGCGTTGGTTTTTTACGAAATGGTATGGGTGCCGATAGTTCAGAAAGCAATGACAAACTACTGAACGTAAACTTGTCAAGAGATCATAACAGCAAAAAAAAAAAAAAACATGCTGGTGTAGACTGCGATGTCCTGCTGTAAAGCATGTGCAACTAACTACTTCTAATGCACTGGACTGATGTTTGCATGTGGATTAGCTTCCCCTGTTACCAGTGTCCCTCGCCATCAGGCGAAGCCACTTCGACTTCATAGGCACTTGTAACTTACGTCCCCAAGTCAAGGACGAGAAGTCAACATTGTGTCTAAACTATTCCCGATGATGGCCTGTCGTGTTTGTTCCGCTGCGGAGTTTTACGTGTTTTCACATTTTTTGTCAACACCGGATGTCCGGTTTGTGTAGCGTTATTACAAACCTGACCGTTGACTGGCGCTAATGTTATAAACCGAGTTTTGTGGACAGCTAGCAACGTGTCGGAGTTTTCAGTTTCTTTTGAACTTCTGTGTAACACAAGTGATAACAAAATAATTCATAGTAATAAAAATATTAATAACAGAGAACTTACTGTTTAAGTTGACGCTGACGCCGTCAAACCAGTGGCCAGTGTTGATCTTCCCAGAGATTCAAATTGAATTAATTGAAATTGTAAGGTAAGTCAATGACTACACGTGTTAGTGTTGTTAGGTAAAACGTAAATGTGGTTGGTCCCCATACAGATATAAAATTGCCTTGTCATTAGAGTACAGAGTGTCAGGTCAGTTATCAGATTCTAGGCCGCGACATGAGGTGGAGTGGACATATTGACATTACCTTTCCTCGCTGCCTAGCCATCCCAGACATTTCCCTGAAAATAAATTAGCAGGTTCGATCACGATTTTTGAGTATTTACACTATTTACTAATGTCTGAAATGAGACCACCACAGTAGATAGGCCTTGAAAAACTAAATCTAATGGTACCCCAATAATGCCTATATGTCAATTCTCAGCGGAGTAATTACACACACACACACAAAATCCGTATAAAACATTGAGGTGATTTCCCCGATTTTAGTTTTTTTAAATAAAGGGTGTCCCGACCAGTCCGCGCTGAGATTGTCTAAGACGGGTTATTGTCGGATATAAAATCTGACTTCATGTCATGTTAAATGATAAAAAAATAGTACAAGTATATAAATAAATTATTAATAATCTTTTAACTTGTATTATTTTTAACTTTAGTAGTTTAAATTGCACTTTGAGTGTTAAACAGTGTCCTCGACCAACAGCCGCCATCTTGGAGTTCCATTCACAAAGATATTTTATTTTATGACATATCAAGCGATTTCCGCAATGAAACTCTCCAAATATATGTAAAAGTGGGTGCATAATTCGAATATCCATCTAAAAATATAATATTAAGATAATAAGCTCTAAAATATAAAAGTACTTACTTTTTGCCAAATAATTATATTTATTTAAAAGGTCATGATGCTTGCTTGCTTGTGTTCGTTGGCTTGAGCTCCAACATGAAGTCCTGTATGTCGGATGAAGGCATCCTTTTGTCCAACATCAGTGTGATGTCATACAGGACCTGAGGTTTGCATGAGTATCCGTTGTCCCATGTCTGGCTTATTGTTGTGCAGACCTGTTGCCCAGGATGCTCGACGAGGACGCACCAATAGGTCTTGGCCAGTATATAACCTGGTTCTGGTGCCTTGGAAACACCTCTGCGTCCCAAAAGGTCATGATAATTTAAACCAATCGCTGTGCATGGAATATTAGGCTAACCTTTCCTAGAAAACCCTAGACTAGATGACGTGTTATTGTCACATGATATTTGAATTAATGAATGAGGTCGAAAGAATGCATGGGTTTTACAGCAGTGACACAATGAGTCTGGCTGGGGTGGCGCCGTACACAGTATTTGCCATGTTGATGTTTTTCGCGCCAAATTTAGTGGTTTTTCAAGTCATTTAGTGCCAAAATGTTCCATTTTGTGTGGCCGCGCGAATTTGGCGCTTCACAATTTTTTTTTGGGTGGGTAAAATTACTTTAAAAATAATTTTGGGAACACTAAAAGCCGAATTTGAACTGAAGCGAGGGAGGAAAACAGTCTTAGAACATTACCGTGCAATATTCAAGTAATTTAAATCCATCTAATATGATTTAGTTGAAGTGAGTGACTGCAACGCGCAGGCAATATGCAATGCTTTAGAAGATTGTTTAAACAAGAATGGACTTGAGTTGCAAAGTCTAGTTGCACTCGGCACTGACAATGTGTCTGTCATGACAGGTGTAAACAATGGAGTATATACAAAATTAAAATCCGAAGTTCCTCATCTGGTACTAGTTAGGTGTGTATGACATTCCCTTCAGCTGGCAGTGTCACAGGCTGCAGCTGCTTGTCTGCCCAGGAACACACAAGAGTTCATGATTAGAGAAACATATAACTGGTTTTCTCACTCAAGTCTTCGTCAAGCAAAGTACAGGGAGCTTTTCGCTTCAATAAATGATGGACAAATTCCACTGAAGGTTGTTCAATTAAGCCAGACACAATGGATGTCCATTCAATCTGCCATTGTCAGAATATTGCAGCAGTTGGTTGAGCTCAGAACTCATTTTGATATAGCAAGACTCAAGCGCTGTTATACAGTAGAACTTCTACATTCTATGTTTAGTGACATGAAAAACTATGTGTATCTCACATTTCTCAAGCATATTCTCGGAGAAGTTCAAAGTTTGAATGAGAAATTCGAAGCAGATGTACAGGATCCAACAAAACTACTCAGCGATCTTGTCCAACTCAATGATTCTATCAGTTCAAAGATTGCTATTCCTGGGGAAAAAAATAACAGAAAGTAATGCTATTCAAGATTATTTAGATCCTAATCCCAATCTAGGTTATGAGTTTGAGAAAGAAATAGCAGGCTACCAGGTTCCTGATGGGAAGTGTAGTGGTGTTTTAGTGGAAGTGAATGTCTACAGCCAATGACGCCCTGCATATTGGATCTTGCTAAAATATTTGTAGAAGATGCAGCTACTCTCACCCACATCAATTTCCAGTGGAGAAAACTTCATCAATCATATGCAGTGGACACTCTGACTCACTTGGACTGTGGGCAGAAATAGCCTCATACAGGGATGCCACCTGTGAAAATCCTTTCCAAGATCTTACAGATTTAGCTTTAACTGTGCTCATTTTACCTCATTCTAATGCGGACGTGGAGCGTATTTTCAGTCAGATGAGATAAAATCAAAATTGCGGAACAGACTGAGTATCAAAAGTTTGACCGCTGTTTTGACTATTAGATATGGAATGAAAAGATATGGCAAATGCTGTCATGATTATAAACTACCTAAGGATATTCTATGAAAAATTGAATCACAGGAGGCATATACATGTTTATTTCAATCATCATCATCATCGCAGGAGCAAACACAAGCAGGAAATAGCTACAGAAACTGAAGAGGAGTTGTCTGACTGGGATTTGGCAGATCTGGAATAAACTTCATTCTAATATTCAGTGATAATAATAAATTATCATGTGCTACTTTATAACATTTTGAATGAATACCGCCAGTGCTTGTTTTAGTGCTTTCCCCAAAAATATTATTGCAATTTAGTGCTTTTCTTGCTCGAGAGTAGTTCTGATTGGGATTTGACTGATCTGGAATAAACTTAATTGTAATATGAAGTGATAATAATAAATTATAATGTGCTTACCTTGTAACATTTGTAATAAAAACAGTTGGTGCTTTTTTTTTGGTACTTTCCAAAAAAACTTTGGTGCTTTTTTGGGTTCGATTTTGGTGCTTTTTCATCAAAAGGAGATGGCAACACTGGCCGTACATCACTTCCGCTGCAACCGGAAAGAGTTGCAACAGACAGGTGTTCCTGGAAAAGAGACATACGTAGTGGACTGATGCTCTTTGAGCGCAATCTGATTCAACAAACTGAGGATAGGCGGTACCGGTTTAAAACGCAGTCATTTACTGCAGGACTTGCCTCGTCTTACAGATGTGGAAACTGTGACAGGGATTGTCACTCTCACATTGGACTACACAGTCACCAGCGGTGCTGCCAGATACCTCCCCAGTGGCACAACTCTATAGTCCTGTATATACTCTATGTTCCTCTTTTGGTGGTCAGTCAACATCCGTGGTACCCACTGTGAACACACCTTCCGATATTGCAGTTTCTTACAAACGACCTTTTGAATTGTCCCAATTGACACATCAGATTCTTTTGCTAGCGAACGTATGCTCCGTCAACGGTTCATCTGTACTGCTGCATCAATTTTGGCGATGGTTTTTTCTGTTGCAACAATATGCGCTTGACCCGGCCGTTGAAGATCTGTTGTGAACTGACGTCCTTTCCGAAACATTCGTGCCCAGTCTGTCAGTGTTGTCTTTGACACACATTTGTTATAGTACGCTGCCTGCATTCTTTGATGAATGTCCACTGGTCGACATCCTTCAAATGAAACTGAATCACTGCTCTTTGAGCTTCTTTGGACGGATTTTGGGTCAACCCAGCCATTTTCTCAACCGTCATGGGACGATAAGCACATGCTCTTTTATTCATTCACACCAGCAGTATATCCAGGCTGTCTCTGGTACATGTCGTCCCTTCATTCCTATTATGGGATGGGCACTATTATGGGCACTCACACCCAGCATGAGAAAACCTGTGGGTCACGCACCGGTACCACACAGCATAATAATCTTGCTTCTATGTGCCTACCCATATCATGTGTATTACCGATGGTCTGATCTTATACAACCATAAAAACACAAGCATTGGGTGATTTGATCCTAAAATACGCGGTATAACAATCAACCTTTTCCTATTTCATAGGGAACAGTATGAATGAAGCCTCGTATTTGTAGACCGACCTACTCCGCATACCCCATGTGGCATATTGCAGGAAACTATACCAACCTCTTTCTCTCTCCCTCTTCTCATTTATACCTTGCACATGTGTATGTACACTATTGTATGAATGTCTGTAGAGTGCTGTAGATGTATGTATGTGCGCTCACACATATCAGTCCACACAGACTTTAGGACTCGCCTCACAACAACACAGAGTACATGTGAGTTTTGTTAGTATCAGCATCATACTTGGGTGCACACTTCATTGCTCTTCAGTATTCGTCCACTAGGGCCAATCCACTTACTGGCACCCACTCATGCTTTGTAAATACATCCACTGGGAGGTATCCATTCTCAGATAACTATCACAGGTTCCCGACCTACCTTTCTGCCTCCGCCCCCTTTCTTTCAGTGTACCACCTCCACTCAAATACCTGGAGTGCTCACTGAACCATTACACCCACAACCCCGTTATCATCCTACATCTCACTCCCTCGGCTGTGTATAAAAGAGAGACAGCTCAGAATTCTAAGGTAAGTAGGAACATTTTATTTTCCAATTTTCATTTTCTCTCCATTCCTTTCACTAATTCATCTTTTTATTCTTCTCATCCCGTTGTCACGTCTTAATGTCGTCACCGGAAATGTTCTTTATGACTATATGTTGTGTTTTGTGTATGTGTTTGTTTGCTGATGAAGGCTAGGCGCCGCAATGTTTGTATGAATATATGTTTGTAATTCAGTTATGTAAAGCTGCACTACTTTGTGTTATTTCATATTTAACATTTTCACAGCTTTACCGCAGTTCCACCAAATTTTATTCATATTTTTACTATAAAGACTGAGCATGGAACAAAGCATATTGGTATAGTATTTGTGAACTTAATATGAAAGCATAGTAAGAAGTATAAAACGTGTGTACGGTGAGGCTGAACCTGATCAATCAATCCCACACCTTTCAGACTTCCCACCAGCTGCCAGCCTTGGTACTGCTGCTCCGCCAGCTTCTACATCAACAGAGGCACCACCTCAGCCTTCAACAAGTGATGGCATCAGCCAGCAGGGATCTATGGAATTTCCACCCAGCGTTTAACAATACAGAGGTAACTTGCAGTTGTTGTTGCTTCTATATCCTCTTTATGACTGTCTTACTTTGATGTTGGTCATGGGGACCCTGAAAAGATGACCTATGATATGAGCTCAGATGACCTATGACAGTGGTTCTCAACCGGTGGGGAATTCCCCCCAGGAGGGAATTTTAGGGTTTCCAGGGGGGAATGAAGACCATTTCAAGATCGCGTTAATACAAGAACCTATTACTTGATATTGTTTTTCCCTTCATACTTTAGTCATGTACGTCTCATCCTTCTAAAATTCATTTTTATAAAGTAAGTAGACCCATAAATCATGTTTTATGTGGATGTCTAGACTTCTTTTAGTATATGCTATTAAATTTACCTTCCATTTTTACGTATACTGTGTAGGGGTGGGGGGATTTTTAGATACAAAATATGAAAGGGGGGGGGGGGGGGAATGGCATTCTGAAAATACGGTGAAGGGTGGTACGGGCCAAATTTTTTATAGGAAGGGGGCGGGGGGGGGGGGGGGGGGGAGATATGACGTTCTGAAACTATGGTAAAGGGGGGCACGGGCCAAAAAAGGTTGAGAACCACTGACCTATGAGATGACATATTTGCTATTTTTTTGGGGGGGTGGGGGGGCCACTTGTTTGCTTTGAACTCAAGGGCAGTTCATACACACTACTTTCTAGCAGTGCTGGATTGAATCTTGCATGTGGTTTCTTTTCCCTATTAACAGTGTCCCTCGCCTTCAGTCGAACCCACTCGACTTCAGAAGTACTTGTAATTTACACCCCCAAGTCAACATTTTAGTCCAACTGTCCAGTGTAGGAGTTGAACCCCTTACCTTTGCACCAGCACACCGGATGATTTTCTCAGATGATCTATGTTCTGACATGAGCTCAGGTTTTAAAAAAAATTATTTGCGCTCGCCTGATTTGAACTCAAATGTAATCTATACACGCTACTTCAAGTAATGCTGAACTGAATTTTACATGTAGTTTGTTTTCCCTATTAACAGTGTCCCTTGCCATCAGGCAAACTCACTCTGACTTCATAGGTACATGTAATTTACACTCCCAAGTCAAGGACAAGAGGTTAAAATTATTTTCCAACTGGCTGGTGTAGGGGTTGAACCCCTTACCCCAGGATCAGCACACTGGTTGTTTAAAAAACATGTTCTTATCCAATCGGCTATGCTGACGTCCTGAGCTTAGATGATCTGAGATGGCATATGGCATTGACACTTTCATTAATTCTTCTGTCTGTCCATAGGAGTCTTTGCATCTTACCCCAGGAGAGCTGCATATCCTGGAGAAGATCATGAAGGAGAATGATGCAAAGTTACGAGAGCTGTGGAAGGTACTTTGGGAGCAGAAAGAAGTTGTCTTAAAGAAAAATTCCAGAAACCACAATCGGGTGGCTAAATCTGACGAGGAGTGTCACTGATCTTGAATGTTACCATGGTGATTTGTCAGAAGCCAGCCCTGAGAAATTGAGAGAGCACATTGAAAAGTTAGAATCGGTGCTTCTGACAACGAAACAAAAATGTAACAGGGAGCTTATTGAATGGTTCTTCTCATTTATGGCATGTATCCAAGATCGGGTTTCTGAACAAAAAACCTATGGATTGAAAATATCTATCGATAATGATGAACTTTCTGAATACAAACAAAACTAGATTTAGCGGTCAGCGAGACGTTGATGCTTCAGAAACATGCCGAAGATTCAAAGCTGGATTACCAAACTAAATTGAAGACTTTGACTGAGAAAATACAAAGAGAGATCAGTGATATTGTGGTGAAATATGACAGACAGACACAGGAGTTTGAAGGGAAACTGGCAGAGATGTATAAACAGTCTGCTGCCTCTTTGGTCAGTAAACACGCTTCTGTAGCAAATCTCCCACAAAGTTTTCAAGAATCAGATCTACCAGGAAAGCTGCATATTCTGGAGAAGATCATGAAGGAGAAAGATGCAAAGTTACGAGAGCTGGAGAAGATAATTCAGGAGCAGAAAGAAGTTGTCTTAAAGAAAGTTTCCAGAAACCACAATGACGTGGCAGACTCTGACGGGAGTGTCACTGATTTTGAATGTTACCATGGTGATTTGTCAGAAGCCAGCCCTGAGAAATTGAGAGAGCACATTAAAAAGTTAGAATCAGTGCTTCACACAACGAAACAAAATGTAACAGGGAGGTTAGTGAATGGATCTTCTCATTAATTTCATGTATCCAAGATCGGGTTACTGAACGTAAAACCTATGAATTGAAAATATCTACGATAAATGATGAACTTTCTGAATGCAAACAAAAACTAGATTTAGTGGTCAGCGAGACGTTGATGTTTCAGAAACATGCTGAAGACTTCAAAGCTGGATTACCAAACTAAAATGAAGACTTTGACTGAGAAAATACAAAGAAGACATCAGTGATATTGTGGTGAAATATGACAGACAGATGAGGAGTTTGAAGAGAAACTGGCGAGATGTACGAACAGTCTGCTGCCTCTCTGGTCAATAAACACTGATTCTATAGCAAATCTGCCACAAAGTTTTCAAGAATCTGATCTACCAGGAAAGCTGCATATTCTGGAGAAGATCATGAAGGAGAAAGATGCAAAGTTACGACAGCTGGAGAAGGTAATTCAAGGAGCAGAAAGTTTCCTTAAAGAAAGTTTCCAGAAACCACAATCATGTGGCAGTCTCTGACGGGACTGGACTTTTGTGCAATACAGTTTCTGAAATAGAGGTTTGTCACACAGCGGGGATGGTTTGCTGCCTGGACATTTGTGTAATACAGTTCTGAAATAGAGGTTTGTCACACAGCGGGGATGGTTTGCAGCCTGCACATTTGTGTAATACAGTTCTGAAATAGAGGTTTGTCACACAGCGGGGACGGTTTGCTGCCTGGACATTTGTGTAATACAGTTCTGAAATAGAGGTTTGTCACACAGTGGAGATGGTTTGCTGCCTGGACATTTGTGTAATACAGTTCTGAAATAGAGGTTTGTCACACAGTGGGGATGGTTTGCTGCCTGGACATTTGTGTAATACAGTTCTGAAATAGAGGTTTGTCACACAGCGGGGATGGTTTGCTGCCTGCACATTTGTGTAATACAGTTCTGAAATAGAGGTTTGTCACACATAGGGGATGGTTTGCTGCCTGGACATTTGTGTAATACAGTTCTGAAATAGAGGTTTGTCACACAGTGGGGATGGTTTGCTGCCTGGACATTTGTGTAATACAGTTCTGAAATAGAGGTTTGTCACACATAGGGGATGGTTTGCTGCCTGGACATTTGTGTAATACAGTTCTGAAATAGACGTTTGTCACACGGCAGGGATGGTTTGCTGCCTGGACATTTGTGTAATACAGTTCTGAAATAGAGGTTTGTCACACGGCGGGGATGGTTTGCTGCCTGGACATTTGTGTAATACAGTTCTGAAATGTAGGTTTGTCACACATAGGGGATGGTTTGCTGTCAAACTATCCACCCCTGGCTTGCAGGGGTTGTCGTGGTTAAGGGGTTCATTTATGAGAGAGGCAGAGACAGCAGACAGGTGTGACAGTGAAGACATGAGAGAGAGAGGAAAGACATATGGAAGAGAGAGAGGGGACAGATAGAGAGAGAGAGAGGATCAACAGATGAGAGAGAGGAGTGACAGAAATGACACATGAAAGATAGATATGTTAAATAGAATGAACTGTTTTTTATGTGAATGTCAGAAATAGCGTGAAATGTTTTCAGTTTTAAATAATTAGCAAGCACTGCTAATGTAAAACGTGAAGTGTAACAACAATGTTAACACACAAGCTGACATGTTCCAGCTCCAGTGAGCATGCAAGTGACATGGTAGGTGACATTTAGCTGTGTCAAGTGACATGGTAGGTCTTGAGCTGTGTCAAGTGACATGGTAGGCCTTGAGCTGTGTCAAGTGACATTGAGCTGTGTCAAGTGACATGGTAGGCCTTGAGCTGTGTCAAGTGACATGGTAGGCCTTGAACTGTGTCAAGTGACATTAAGCTGTGTCAAGTGACATGGTAGGCCTTGAGCTGTGTCAAGTGACATTGAGCTGTGTCAAGTGTCATGGTAGGCCTTGAGCTGTGTCAAGTGACATGGTAGGCCTTGAGCTGTGTCAAGTGACAGGGTAGGCCTTGAGCTGTGTCAAGTGACATGGTAGGCCTTGAGCTGTGTCAAGTGACACGGTAGCCTTGAGCGGAGTTAAGTGACATTGAGCTGTGTCAAGTGACAGGGTAGGTCTTGAGCTGTGTCAAGTGACATTGAGCTGTGTCAAGTGACAGGGTAGGCCTTGAGCTGTGTCAAGTGAGATTGAGCTGTGTCAAGTGACAGAGTAGGCCTTGAGCTGTGTCAAGTGACATGGTAGGCCTTGAGCTGTGTCAAGTGACATGGTAGGCCTTGAGCTGTGTCAAGTGACATGGTAGGCCTTGAGCTGTGTCAAGTGACATGGTAGGCCTTGAGCTGTGTCAAGTGACATGGTAGGCCTTGAGCTGTGTCAAGTGACATGGTAGGCCTTGAGCTGTGTCAAGTGACATGGTAGGCCTTGAGCTGTGTCAAGTGACATTTAGCTGTGTCAAGTGACATGGTAGGCCTTGAGCTGTGTCAAGTGACATGGTAGGCCTTGAGCTGTGTCAAGTGACAGGGTAGGCCTTGAGCTGTGTCAAGTGACATGGTAGGCCTTGAGCTGTGTCAAGTGACATGGTAGGCCTTGAGCTGTGTCAAGTGACATTGAGCTGTGTCAAGTGACAGGGTAGGCCTTGAGCTGTGTCAAGTGACATTGAGCTGTGCCAAGTGACAGGGTAGGCCTTTAGCTGTGTCAAGTGACATTGAGCTGTGTCAAGTGACAGGGTAGGCCTTGAGCTGTGTCAAGTGACATGGTAGGCCTTGAGCTGTGTCAAGTGACATGGTAGGCCTTGAGTTGTCAAGTGACATGGTAGGCATTGAGCTGTGTCAAGTGACAGGGTAGGCCTTGAGCTGTGTCAAGTGACATGGTAGGCCTTGAGCTGTGTCAAGTGACATGGTAGGCCTTGAGCTGTGTCAAGTGACATTGAGCTGTGTCAAGTGTCATGGTAGGCCATGAGCTGTGTCAAGTGACATTGAGCTGTGTCAAGTGTAATGGTAGGCCTTGAGCTGTGTCAAGTGACATGGTAGGCCTTGAGCTGTGTCAAGTGACATGGTTGGCCTTGAGCTGTGTCAAGTGACATGGTAGGCCTTGAGCTGTGTCAAGTGACATTGAGCTGTGTCAAGTGACAGGGTAGGCCTTGAGCTGTGTCAAGTGACATTGAGCTGTGTCAAGTGACAGGGTAGGCCTTGAGCTGTGTCAAGTGACATGGTAGGCCTTGAGCTGTGTCAAGTGACATTGAGCTGTGTCAAGTGACATGGTAGGCCTTGAGCTGTGTCAAGTGACATTGAGTTGTGTCAAGTGACATGGTAGGCCTTGAGCTGTGTCACGTGACATGGTAGGCCTTGAGCTGTGTCACGTGACATGGTAGGCCTTGAGCTGTGTCAAGTGACATGGTAGGCATTGAGCTTTGTCAAGTGACATGGTAGGCATTGAGCTGTGTAAATATGCCTTTGGCTATCCCATACAGCCCTGTCCATGTCCTCCCATATTGTTCATGTTTGTGTTTGCTTCTCTTCTCACGTTGTTTAGTTCTTCCTCTATTGACGAGGAATTTGTAACAGGATTTTGATGACTGGCTCATGTACGTGTGCGTGATTAAAGTTGATAATTTTAGTCATCAGAATAAGCAGTTGAGATGTTTTGCAATAAAGTGTTAACTTGCAAAAAAGATGTCTTTATTGCATGTGTTCATACAGTTCTCCTTGCCTTTAACTGTTCTTGATTTTCATGCTCTTGTCCTGTTTCTCTGCAGTTATCATTACTTGTGTGCCTTGTTCATTCTTCCTGCATGTCTTACCCATTCCCCATGTACCCAGTGTAACCTCATTTGTCATGTACCTTATTCATGCTATGTGTACTATTTCTCATATACTTTCTTCATTGTCCATGTACTATTTGTCATCTACATTCTTCATTCCCCCATGTACTATTTGTCATCTACATTATTCATTCCCCCATATACTATTGTCATCTACATTATTCATTCCCCCATGTACTATTTGTCATCTACATTCTTCATTCCCCCATATACTATTGTCATCTACATTCTTCATTCCCCCATGTGCTATTGTCATCTACATTCTTCATTCCCCCATATACTATTGTCATCTACATTCTTCATTCCCCCATATACTATTGTCATCTACATGATTCATTCCCCCATGTACTATTGTCATCTACATTCTCCATTCCCCCATGTACTATTGTCATCTACATTCTTCATTCCCCCATGTGCTATGTCATCTACATTCTTCATTCCCCCATGTACTATTGTCATCTACATTCTTCATTCCCCCATGTGCTATTGTCATCTACATTCTTCATTCCCCCATGTACTATTTGTCATCTACATTCTTCATTCCCCCATATACTATTGTCATCTACATTCTTCATTCCCCCATGTACTATTTGTCATCTACATTCTTCATTCCCCCATATACTATTGTCATCTACATTCTTCATTCCCCCATATACTATTGTCATCTACATTCTTCATTCCCCCATGTGCTATTGTCATCTACATTCTTCATTCCTCCATGTACTATTTGTCATCTACATTCTTCATTACCCCATATACTATTGTCATCTACATTCTTCATTCCCCCATAGTACTATTGTCATCTACATTCTTCATTCCCCCATGTACTATTGTCATCTACATTCTTCAATTCCCCCCATATACTATTGTCATCTACATTATTCATTCCCCCATGTACTATTCGTCATCTACATTCTTCCATTCCCCATATACTATTGTCATCTACATTCTTCATTCCCCCATGTAGCTATTGTCATCTACATTCTTCATTCCCCCATGTACTATTGGTCATCTACATTCTTCATTCCCCATATACTATTGTCATCTACATTCTTCATTCCCCCATATACTATTGTCATCTACATTCTTCATTCCCCCATATAGCTATTGTCATCTACATTCTTCATTCCCCCATATACTATTGTCATCTACATTCATTCATTCCCCCATGTACTATTGTCATCTACATTCTCCATTCCCCCATGTACTATTGTCATCTACATTCTCATTCCCCCATAGTACTATTGTCATCTACATTCTTCATTCCCCCATGTGCTATTGTCATCTACATTCTTCATTCCCCCATGTGCTATTTGTCATCTACATTCTTCATTCCCCCATGTACTATTTGTCATCTACATTCTTCATTCCCCCTATGTACTATTGTCATCTACATTCTTCATCCCCACATATTACTATTGTCATCTACATTCTTCATTCCCCCATATACTATTGTCATCTACATTCTTCATTCCCCCATGTACTATTTGTCATCTACATTCTTCATTCCCCCATGTGCTATTGTCACCTACATTCTTCACTCCCCCATATACTATTGTCATCTACATTCTTCATTCCCCCATGTACTATTGTCATCTACATTCTTCATTCCTCCATGTACTATTGTCATCTACATTCTTCATTCCCACATATACTATTGTCATCTACATTCTTCATTCCCCCATGTACTATTGTCATCTACATTCTTCATTCCCCCATATACTATTGTCATCTACATTCTTCATTCCCCCCATGTGCTATTGTCATCTACATTCTCCATTCCCCCATATACTATTGTCATCTACATTCTCCATTCCCCCATGTACTATTGTCATCTACATTCTTCATTCCCCCATGTGCTATTGTCATCTACATTCTTCATTCCCCCATGTGCTATTGTCATCTACATTCTTCATTCCCCCATGTGCTATTGTCATCTACATTCTTCATTCCCCCATATACTATTGTCATCTACATTCTTCATTCCCCACATATACTATTGTCGTCTACATTCTTCATTCCTCCATAGTACTATTGTCATCTACATTCTTCATTCCCCCATATACTATTGTCATCTACATTCTTCATTCCCCCATGTACTATTTGTCATCTACCTTCTCCATTCCCCCATGTACTATTGTCATCTACATTCTTCATTCCCCCTGTGCTATTGGTCATCTACATTTCTTCATTCCCCCATGTGCTATTGTCATCTACATTCTTCATTCCCCATGTACTATTTGTCATCCTACATTCTTCATTCCCCCATATACTATTGTCATCTACATTCTTCATTCCCCCATGTACTATTGTCATCTACATTCTTCATTCCCCCATATACTATTGTCATCTACATTCTTCATTCCCCATGTACTATTGTCATCTACATTCTTCATTCCCCCATATACTATTGTCATCTACATTCTTCATTCCCCATTACTATTGTCATCTACATTCTTCATTCCCCCATATACTATTGTCATCTACATTCTTCATTCCCCCATTACTATTTGTCATCTACATTCTTCATTCCCCCATATACTATTGTCATCTACATTCTTCATTCCCCCATGTACTATTGTCATCTACACTTTTTCATTCCCCATGTACTATTGTCATCTACATTCTTCACTTTCCCCCCTATACTATTGTCATCTACATTCTTCATTCCCCCATGTACTATTGTCATCTACATTCTTCATTCCTCCATATACTATTGTCATCTACATTCTTCATTCCCCCATGTACTATTGTCATCTACATTCTTCATTCCCCCATATACTATTTGTCATCTACATTCTTCATTCCCCCATGTACTATTGTCATCTACATTATTCATTCCCCCATATACTATGTGTCATCTACATTCTCTCATTCCCCCATGTACCTATTGTCATCTACATTCTTAATTCCCCCATAGTACTATTGTCATCTACATTCTTCATTCCACCATGTACTATTGTCATCTACATTCTTCATTCCCCCATGTACTATTGTCATCTACATTCTTCATTCCCCCATATACTATTGTCATCTACATTCTTCATTCCCCCATATACTATTTGTTATCTACATTCTTCATTCCCCCATGTACTATTGTCATCTACATTCTTCATTCCCCCATATACTATTGTCATCTACATTCTTCATTCCCCCATGTACTATTGTCATCTACATTCTTCATTCCCCCATGTACTATTGTTCATCTACATTCTTCATTCCCCATATACTATTGTCATCTACATTCTTCATTCCCCCATAGTACTATTTGTCATCTACATTCTTCATTCCCCCATTCTATTGTCATCTACATTCTTCATTCCCCCATTACATTTTCATTCCCCCATATACTATTTGTCATCTACATTTCATTCCCCTGTACTATTTTCATCTACATTTCATTCCCCATTATTGTCATCTACATTCTTCTCCCCCATATACTATTGTCATCTACATTCTTCATTCCCATTATTGTCATCTACATTCTTCATTCCCCATATACTATTGTCATCTACATTCTTTATTCCCCCATGTACTATTGTCATCTACATTCTTCATTCCCCCATGTACTATTGTCATCTACATTCTTCATTCCCCCATATACTATTGTCATCTACATTCTTCATTCCCCATGTACTATTGTCATCTACATTCTTCATTCCCCATACTATTGTCATCTACATTCTTCATTCCCCATTACTATTGTCATCTACATTCTTCATTCCCCCATATACTATTGTCATCTACATTCTCATTCCCCCATGTCTATTGTCATCTACATTCTTCATTCCCCATATACTATTGTCATCTACATTCTTCATTCCCCCATGTGCTATTGTCATCTACATTCTTCATTCCCCCATATACTATTGTCATCTACATTCTCATTCCCCATTCTATTGTCATCTACATTCTTCATTCCCCCATTACTATTGTCATCTACATTCTTCATTCCCCCCCTATACTATTGTCATCTACATTCTTCATTCCCCCATGTACTATTGTCATCTACATTCTTCATTCCCCCATTACTATTGTCATCTACATTCTTCATTCCCCATTCTATTGTCATCTACATTCTTCATTCCCCCATGTACTATTTGTCATCTACATTCTTCATTCCCCCATTACTATTGTCATCTACATTCTTCATTCCCCCATGTACTATTTGTCATCTACATTCTTCATTCCCCCATGTACTATTGTCATCTACATTCTTCATTCCCCCATGTACTATTGTCATCTACATTCTTCATTCCCCCATATACTATTGTCATCTACATTCTTCATTCCCCCATGTACTATTGTCATCTACATTCTTCATTCCCCCATATACTATTGTCATCTACATTCTTCATTCCCCCATGTACTATTGTCATCTACATTCTTCATTCCCCCATGTACTATTGTCATCTACATTCTTCATTCCCCATATACTATTGTCCTACATTCTTCATTCCCCCATTCTATTGTCATCTACATTCATTCCCCATATACTATTTGTCATCTACATTCTTCATTCCCCCATGTACTATTGTCATCTACATTCTTCATTCCCCCATATACTATTGTCATCTACATTCTTCATTCCCCCATGTACTATTGTCATCTACATTCTTCCATTCCCCCATGTACTATTGTCATCTACATTCTTCATTCCCCCATGTACTATTGTCATCTACATTCTTCATTCCCCCATGTACTATTGTCATCTACATTCTTCATTCCCCCATATACTATTGTCATCTACATTCTTCATTCCCCCATATACTATTGTCATCTACATTCTTCATTCCCCCATTACTATTGTCATCTACATTCTTCATTCCCCCATGTACTATTGTCATCTACATTCTTCATTCCCCCATGTACTATTGTCATCTACATTCTTCATTCCCCCATATGACTATTGTCATCTACATTCTTCATTCCCCCATATACTATTGTCATCTACATTCTTCATTCCCCCATATACTATTGTCATCTACATTCTTCATTCCCCCATGTACTATTGTCATCTACATTCTTCATTCCCCCATATACTATTGTCATCTACATTCTTCATTCCCCCATATACTATTGTCATCTACATTCTTCATTCCCCCATATACTATTGTCATCTACATTCTTCATTCCCCCATGTACTATTGTCATCTACATTCTTCATTCCCCCATGTACTATTGTCATCTACATTCTTCATTCCCCCATGTACTATTGTCATCTACATTCTTCATTCCCCCATGTACTATTGTCATCTACATTCTTCATTCCCCCATATACTATTGTCATCTACATTCTTCATTCCCCATGTGCTATTGTCATCTACATTCTTCATTCCCCCATATACTATTGTCATCTACATTCTTCATTCCCCCATGTACTATTGTCATCTACATTCTTCATTCCCCCATATACTATTGTCATCTACATTCTTCATTCCCCCATATACTATTGTCATCTACATTCTTCATTCCCCCATGTGCTATTGTCATCTACATTCTTCATTTCCCCCCTATATATTGTCATCTACATTCTTCATTCCCCCCATATACTATTGTCGTCTACATTCTTCATTCCCCATATACTATTGTCTCTACATTCTTCATTCCCCCATTACTATTGTCATCTACATTCTTCATTCCCCCATGTACTATTTGTCATCTACATTTCCCTTCCCCCCTGTACTATTGTCATCTACATTCTTCATTTCCCCCCTGTGCTATTGTCATCTACATTCTTCATTCCCCCCTGTGCTATTGTCATCTACATTTTTCATTCCCCATGTACTATTTGTCATCTACATTCTTCATTCTCCCCATATACTATTGTCCATCTACATGTCTTCTTCCACCGATGTACTATTTGTCATCTACATTCTTCATTCCCCCATATACTATTGTCATCTACATTCTTCATTCCCCCATGTACTATTTGTCATCTACATTCTCATTCCCCCATATACTATTGTCATCTACATTCTTCATTCCCCCATATACTATTGTCATCTACATTATTCATTCCCCCATATACTATTTGTCATCTACATTCTTCATTCCCCCATGTACTATTTGTTCATCTACATTCTTCATTCCCACATGTGCTATTGTCATCTACATTCTTCACTTCCCCCATATACTATTGTCATCTACATTCTTCATTCCCCCATGTACTATTGTCATCTACATTCTTCATTCCTCCATGTATCTATTGTCATCTACATTCTTCATTCCCCCATGGTGCTAATTGTCATCTACATTCTTCATTCCCCCATATACTATTGTCATCTAACTATTCTTCATTCCCCACTGTACTATTGTCATCTACATTCTTCATTCCCCATATACTATTGTCATCTACATTCTTCATTCCCCCATGTGCTATTGTCATCTACATTCTTCATTCCCCCATATACTATTGTCATCTACATTCCTCATTCCCCCATTTGCTATTGTCATCTACATTCTTCATTCCCCCATATACTATTGTCATCTACATTATTCATTCCCCCATATACTATTGTCATCTACATTCTTCATTCCCCATGTGCTATTGTCCATCTACATTCTTCATTCCCCCATATACTATTGTCATCTACATTCTTCATTCCCCCATATACTATTGTCATCTACATTCTTCATTCCCCCATATACTATTGTCATCTACATTCTTCATTCCCCCATATACTATTGTCATCTACATTCTTCATTCCCCCATGTACTATTTGTCATCTACATTCTTCATTCCCCCATGTACTATTTGTCATCTACATTCTTCATTCCCCCATATACTATTGTCATCTACATTCTTCATTCCCCCATGTGCTATTGTCATCTACATTCTTCATTCCCCCATATACTATTGTCATCTACATTATTCATTCCCCCATGTACTATTGTCATCTACATTCTTCATTCCCCCATGTACTATTGTCATCTACATTCTTCATTCCCCCATATACTATTTGTCATCTACATTCTTCATTCCCCCATGTGCTATTGTCATCTACATTCTTCATTCCCCCATATACTATTGTCATCTACATTCTTCATTCCCCCATGTACTATTTGTCATCTACATTCTTCATTCCCCCATGTCCTATTGTCATCTACATTCTTCATTCCCCCATGTACTATTGTCATCTACATTCTTCATTCCCCCATGTACTATTGTCATCTACATTCTTCATTCCCCCATATACTATTTGTCATCTACATTCTTCATTCCCCCATGTACTATTGTCATCTACATTCTTCATTCCCCATATACTATTGTCATCTACATTCTTCATTCCCCCATGTACTATTTGTCATCTACATTCTTCATTCCCCCATGTACTATTGTCATCTACATTCTTCATTCCCCCATGTACTATTGTCATCTACATTCTTCATTCCCCCATGTACTATTGTCATCTACATTCTTCATTCCCTCATATACTATTGTCATCTACATTCTTCATTCCCCCATATACTATTTGTTATCTACATTCTTCATTCCCCCATGTACTATTGTCATCTACATTCTTCATCCCCCCATATACTATTGTCATCTACATTCTTCATTCCCCCATATACTATTTGTCATCTACATTCTTCATTCCCCATGTACTATTGTCATCTACATTCTTCATTCCCCATATACTATTGTCATCTACATTATTCATTCCCCCATGTACTATTTGTCATCTACATTCTTTATTCCCCCATGTACTATTTGTCCCTGTGAGGACTACACCATTCCTTGTGAGGACTACACCACGCTTTATGACTACACCAGTCCTTGTTACTGTATATATTAATTGCTGAACTATAAATTAAAAGTATTCTTTATGTAAATTGATTATTGCATTTGCCTGCAAAGACTGCGCTCAGTGTCCACATCCTACGGAGGAGCCCCCCCCCCCCCCCCCCCTCTCTTTTTCAGCCAGTACTATAGAGTGTATTTTTTAATGACTGGGGTGTTAGAAAATATTGCCGTTCCAAATTTTATATTCACCCTCCATGGAGTTCATGCAATATTTAAAAAAAGTAAATACAAAACTTGGACTGGCAATATTTTAAAAACTCCACAGTCATTAAAAATACACCATGTAGTAGTGATCTGGGATCGACCCAGCCTAATAAAAATGGGAACGAGTTTATTTTCAGATTTTTGTGGGAGTTGTCTGGAAAGAAAAAGTTACAAGAAAGGGAATCGGCCACCCCACCTCTTACGCCGTGGCCTAGAATATGTGACGCTAACACTTTACACTCTCACGTCAGTTTTTTCTATTGGACTACCATTGCTTTTAGTAGCCAAAATGTTATTTGAGTTCAGAGCACAAGTGATGATTATTTGGTTTACTTTGTTAGAGTGATTTCCAAGCAAAGTTACAAGATTGTGATTTCCAAGAAAAGTTACAAGATTGTTACTATATCGACTTCCAAGCAAAGTTACAAGGTTGTTGCTATAGTGACAACCAAGTAAAGTTACAAGATTGTTGCTATAGTGGCTTCCAAATACTGTTAAAAGATTGTAACGACCAAGCAAAGTGACAAGATTGTTGTTATAGTAAATTCCAGGCAAAGTTACAAGCTTGTTGCTATAGTGAATTCCAAGCAAAGCTACAAGATTGTGACATCTAAGCAACGTTACAAGCTTGTTTCTATAGTAACTTCCAGATAAAGTTAGAAGATTGTTGCTACATAAAAAGTGTTGAATAGAATCCTGACTACAGGTCCACATGGCCGAATGGGTAAGAACGTGTGTTCTTAAACATCCGGTGTGCTGATGCTGAGGAAGCCGTTCAACCCCTACACCGGACAGCTGGACTAAAATGTTGACCTGTCGTCTTTGACTTGGGGACGTAAATTACAAGTACCTCTGAAATCGGAGTGGGATCGCCTGATGGCGAGGGACACTGTTAATAGTGAAAGCTAATCCACACGCAAAATTCAGTCAATCACTACTATAAATAGTGTGTGTGGAGACTATGCTTGAGTTCACAAAGCGAGAGAGCGCAAAAAAAAAAGAAAAAGAAATCCTGACTTGCATCTGTCTGAAAACAAGAGAGTGAGAACTAGAACTGGTCATCCTACAATATAAAGCTATGACCCAGTATATGTGAAATTTCTATAACTACACTAAAAGGCAGCACCTGCGATGGTACTGCCTTACTACACTTTTATTCTTTATTAAAATTTAGAAGGAAGATCTTCTGATTGAATTCATAAAAACTAAAGGATTTAAGAGGGAAGATCTTCAGTCTGAATACATATAAGCTAAAGAATTTTAGAGGTAAGATCTTCTGTTTGAATACATACAAGCTAAAGGATTTTAGAGGGAAGATCTTCTGACTGAATATACAAAAACTAATGGATTTTAGAGGGAAGATCTTCTGTTTGAATACATAAAACCTCAAGGAGTTTAGAGGTAAGATCTTCAGTTTGAATACACAGAAGCTAAAGGAATCTAGAGGGAAGATCTGTTTGAATACATACAAGCTAAAGGAATTTAGAGGGACAGACAACCAGACAGGGAAAAATATACAGACAGACAGACAACACGACAGGGATAGACATACAAACAGGGACAGCAACTCCGACTAGGACACACAGCAGCCAGGCAGGGTTAGAGGGACAACTAGACAGGCAGTGGAAAACAATCAGACAAGAGCAAACAGTAGCAGTCAGACAGGTACAATCAGCTAGAGAGGTAACAACAGTAATAAACAGACAGGGACAATCAGTTAGGGAGGGAAAACAGTAGTAAACAAACATGGACAATCAGCTACAGAGAGAAAAAGAGTAATAAACAGACAGGGTCAATCAGATAAAGAAGTAAAACAGTAAAGGGAAAAACAGTAATAAACAGACAGGGTCAATCAGATAGAGAAGGGAAAAACAGTAATAAACAGACAGGGACAATCAACTACAGAGAGATAAACAGACAGGGACAATCAGATAGAGAAGGGAAAAACAGTAATAAACAGACAGGGTCAATCAGATAGAGAAGGAAAACAGTAAAGGGAAAAACAGTAATAAACAGACAGGGACAATCAGATAGAGAAGGGAAAAACAGTAATAAACAGACAGGGTCAATCAGATAGAGAAGGAAAACAGTAAAGGGGAAAACAGTAATAAACAGACAGGGTCAATCAGATAGAGAAGGAAAACAGTAAAGGGAAAAACAGTAATAAACAGACATGGACAATCAGCTACAGAGAGAAAAAGAGTAATAAACAGACAGGGTCAATCAGATAGAGAAGGGAAAAACAGTAATAAACAGACAGGGACAGTCAAACAAAGACACACAGTAATAGTCAAACAGAGACAAGCAGTAACAGCAGACTGAAACAAACAGTAGCAGCCAGACTGGGACAAACAGACAAAGAGAGACAAACAGTAACAGCCAGACTGGCGACAAACAGCCAAACAGAGACCAAACAGTAACAGCCAGACTGGGACAAACAGTAACAGCCAGACTGGGAAGAACAGACAAACAGTAACAGCCAGACTAGGACAAACAGTAACAGCCAGACTGGGACAAAACAGTAACAGCCAGACTGGGACAAACAGTAACAGTCAGACTGGGACAACAGTAACAGCCAGACTGGGACAAACAGCCAAACAGAGACAAACAGTAACAGCCAGGACTGGGACAAACAGTAACCAGCCAGACTGGACAAACAGTAACAGCCAGACTAGGACAAATCAGTAACAGCCAGTAAACAGTCAGACTAGGACAAACAGCCAGACTGGGACAAACAGAGACAAACAGTAACAACCAGACTAGGACAAACAGTAACAGCCAGACTGGGACAACAGTAACAGCCAGACTGGGACAAACAGTAACAGCCAGACTGGGACAAACAGTACAGCCCAGACTGGGACAAACAGTAACAGCCAGACTGGGACAAACAGTAACAGTGGGGGTGGTTTGCTGCCTGGGCATTTTGTGTAATACAGTTTAACAGTGTAACAACAATGTTAACACACAAGCTGACATGTTCCAGCTCCAGTGAGCATGCAAGCAGTAACAGCCAGACAAACAGTAACAGCCAAACAGTAACAGCCAAACAGAGACAAACAGTAACAGCCAGACTGAGACAAACAGTAACAGCCAAACAGGGACAAACAGTAACAGCCAAACAGAGACAAACAGTAACAGCCAGACTGAGACAAACAGTAACAGCCAAACAGGGACAAACAGTAACAGCCAAACAGAGACAAACAGTAACAGCCAGACTGGGACAAACAGTAACAGCCAGACTGAGACAAACAGTAACAGCCAAACAGAGACAAACAGTAACAGCCAGACTGGGACAAACAGTAACAGCCTGACTGGGACAAACAGTAACAGCCAGACTGGGACAAACAGTAACAGCCAGACTAGGACAAACAGTAACAGCCAGACTGGGACAAACAGTAAAAAGCCAGACTGGGACAAACAGTAACAGCCAGACTGGGACAAACAGCCAAACAGAGACAAACAGTAACAGCCAGACTGGGACAACAGTAACAGCCAGACTGGGGCAAACAGTAACAGCCAGACTGGGACAAACAGTAACAGCCAGACCTAGGACAAAAAGTAACAGCCAGTAACAGTCAGACTAGGACAAACAGCCCGACTTGGACAAACAGAGACAACAGTAAAAAAACCCGACTAGGACAAACAGTAACAGCCAGACTGGACAAACATTTAAAAGCCAGATGGGACAAACAGTAACAGCCAGACTGGGACAAACAGTAACAGCCAGGACGGGACAAACAGTAACAGCCAGACTGGGACAAACAGTAACAGTGGGGTGGTTTTCTGCCTGGGCATTTGTGTAATACAGTTTAAACAGTGTAACAACAATGTTAACCCCACAAGTGGCATGTTCCAGCTCCAGTGAGCATGCAAGCAGTAACAGCCAGACAAAAAGTAACAGCCAAACAGAGACAAACAGTAAAGCCAAACAGAGACAAACAGTAACAACCAGACTGAGACAAACAGTAAACAGCCAAACAGAGACAAACAGTAACAGCCAAACAGAGACAAACAGTAACAGCCAGACTGGGACAAACAGTAACAGCCAGACTGAGACAAACAGTAACAGCCAAACAGAGACAAACACTAACAGCCAGACTGGGACAAACAGTAACAGCCAGACTGGGACAAACAGTAACAGCCAGACTGGGACAAACAGTAACAGCCAGACTGGGACAAACAGTAACAGCCAGACTGGGACAAACAGTAACAGCCAAACAGAGACAAACAGTAACAGCCAAACAGAGACAAACAGTAACAGCCAGACTGAGACAAACAGTAACAGCCAGACTGAGACAAACAGTAACAGCCAAACAGAGACAAACAGTAACAGCCAGACTGAGACAAACAGTAACAGCCAAACAGAGACAAACAGTACAGCCAAACAGTAACAGCCAGACTGGGACAAACAGTAACAGCCAGACTGAGACAAACAGTAACAGCCAGACTGAGACAAACAGTAACAGCCAGACTGGGACAAACAGTAACAGCCAGTAACAGTCAGAGTAGGACAAACAGCCAGACTGGGACAAACAGAGACAAACAGTAACAACCAGACTAGGACAAACAGTAACAGCCAGACTAGGCCAAACAGAGACAAACAGTAACAGCCAAACTGGGACAAACAGCCAGACTGGGACAAACAGTAACAGCCAGACTGTGACAAACAGTAACAGCCAGACTGGGACAAACAGTCAGGCAGAGACAAATATTAACAGCCAGACTGGGAGAAACAGCAAGACAGAGACACACAATAACAATCAGACTGGGACAAACGGTAACAGCCAGACAGCGACAAAGAATAGCAACCAGACTGGACAAACACCAGACAGCGACAAACAGTAACAGTCAGACTGGGACAAACAATAGAGCCAGATAGCGACAAACAGTAACAGACAGACTGGGACAAACAGTAACAGTCAGACTGGGACAAACAGTAACAGACAGACTGGGACAAACAGTAACAGACAGACTGGGACAAACAGTAACAGTCAGACTGGGACAAACAGTAACAGTCAGACTGGGACAAACAGTAACAGCCAGACTAGGACAAACAGTAACAGACAGACTGGGACAAACAGTAACAGTCAGACTGTGACAAACAGTAACAGACAGACTAGGACAAACAGTAACAGTCAGACTGGGACAAACAGTAACAGTCAGACTGGGACAAACAATAACAGTCAGACTAGGACAAACGGTAACAGACAGACTAGGACAAACAGTAACAGACAGACTGGGACAAACAGTAACAGTCAGACTGGGACAAACAGCCAAACAGAGATAAACAGTAACAGCCAGACTGGGACATACAGTAACAGCCAGACTGGGACAAACAGTAACAGACAGACTGGGACAAACAGTAACAGACAGACTGGGACAGACAGCTAGTCACAAAACAGATTGATGTCAACACCACATACTATATATTAAACAATGTTAATACTGATCAAATTCACAGAATTCAATAACTACGGATCCGAACATTCAGAAAATGAAAGCAAATACATGTCATTTAGTATCATACTATTTGCAATTTCGCTACATTGTTAGAACATACACACAACTGAGGGTCAGACCAACACACCACTAACTTCCATAGCCTTTGCCGTGTCCTAGAAGCGGTGAACACGTATCACAAACCCCTGGTATATCAAGCCTAGGGTTCCAAATCTGCTGCGGGCGATTTGGAAGTAGGCCGCCTCGCGTTGATTTCTATGATATGAGGCGTCAGTCATTCAGAATACAATGGCAAACTATTGAACATAAAAAAGTTAAATTGCCCAGTAAATAAGAAACAGTCAAAAATGATGGGTTGATTGCGGCGTCCTAGGACATGCAACTTTTAACCAACTTCCTTAGTGGGGAGATAACTCGAAAGTCATTTGACTTAAACACGCATATATATATATACACTCACTCACGTGCGCGTACGCACGCTCACACTACTTGACTTCCAAAGTCAAATTAAGGGTATTCTTCAAATTTCAACTGAACTCATGTAATCAATAACAGAAAGCAGTTGTGCTGGCACTTAACCACCACACAGAACAAAAGACCTGTTGTACAACGCAAAGTTTTCCTGTTATGGATTTGAACAAA
The DNA here is from genome assembly GCA_014155875.1 of Cepaea nemoralis. Lineage (NCBI taxonomy): Eukaryota > Metazoa > Mollusca > Gastropoda > Stylommatophora > Helicidae > Cepaea > Cepaea nemoralis. The sequence continues at coordinate 43,645 of JACEFZ010007522.1, forward strand.
GACGGAACAAACAGCATTGGCAACTTTATTGCCTAGCTTAGTTCATTGTAGCACGCCAAGGGCATAGGCTATTTGGAAAACCACCATCTTGTAAGCAGAAAGGGATGATAATGAATCTAGTATAATGGTAGCGTGCGTGGGTGTACATGTGAACAGCATCAGTGACAAAGTGCGATGTATTTCAGCAGAAAAGTGATCCATCTAATTCACTTCACATTATATTTAATTCTGTAGTAAGCACCTGAGGAAATAAAAGCGAAATATGGCAGGCAATAAATTGGACAATCAGTTGTTTGTGTTTTCTGTGCTTGAGATCTTTTGAAGTTTAATTACAAATACCTTGCTCAGTTTTATCTTTCTGCCACAAGCAATGAATGCACTGTGTGGTGAGCGCCTATTCTCCGTATGTATCATAAATAACATATAATGTTAGACTGTACTTCATACATTTAGTCAGAGCATACAATAAGGTGTATTTTTAATGACTGTAGTGTTTGAAAATATTGCCGGTCCAAGTTTTATATTCACCTTCTGTAAAGTTCATGCAACATAACAGGTAAATACAAAACTTAGACCGGCAATATTTTCAAACACTGCACAGTAATAAAAAAATTACACCCTGTAAAATATCTGGCTAGGTCTGTACTTTCCACAAAGCTTGTGAATATTTGCAAAAGCAAAGGTCTCTTTCACCGACACGCCTAAGATGCAATGGGCAAATGTTGCTGGACTCATATTTTTATTGACCATTTTGCACTCGTGGGTGATGTGGTTAGTGGTGATGTGGTTAGTATTACAACCGCCGCTTTTATTTCCTAAGAATTTCCTGGTACCCATTTTAGGCTAAGCCAACCTGGCACAATAAAAAAATAAAAAATTCGTATCCACCCCAATGCGGATTAAATCCGCAGTCATCGGGTCGGCCGGCAATCACCCTACTACGGCTCAAGTTGGTGTCGCTTATATTATCCAAATGACTGTCTGTGTGTGTGTGTGTGTGTGCGTGCGTGCGTGCGTGCGTGCGTGCGTGCGTGTGTGTGTGTGTTGTATATTTTAGCTTGAAGGATTTATCTGATTATTTTAATTGATGTTGCGTGGTTTCTGCTGTATGTACTCGACGAGATACAATGAAATGTGTCAGGCAATCAGTGCCTTAAAAGAACTGCGGGAGTAACCGTGAGAGACAGCAGATGAATGAGAAAATTAGAAGACTACTATGCCTGAAACCAGTCATGCACTTAATTAAAGAACAATAAATTAAATGGTTTGGCCACCTCACAAGAATGCCATGATACCACCTGCCACAAAGAGGAGAAATAATATAGTTGAAGAAATACAACTGATATACAGAGCAAGGGGAAAGCCACGTAAAAGTGGGAGTGATGGCATCAAGAACAACCTTAGAGAAATGAATACCAGCTTATAAAGAGCATTATAAAAAGCGCATAAACATTCTTTACACCCCCCCCCCCCCCCCCTTTTACCAATACGTCACTGAGGTAAATTGAGAAGAAGAAGATGAAGAGTAAATCCTGCAATCTTTTGATTGTGTCTTCGTTATTAATTGTTGTCAAACCGGTTAAACTTTCTACATACACCTTTCACTGTCTTCCTGTCTCTCTTATCTAGTGTTTTTTTTTTTTTTTTTTTTTTCAAATAAGGCAAAATTCTCTCTTCCTTCCCTAAGAGCATTAACCAGTCGACTACAAGAATGATTTTTCTTTCCTCGCATAGGCCCTACCCCTTACAGGACGTTGCAGTCAACATCAGCATTTTTCAGCTGCTGTTGATGTACTAGGCAAGATTACGATCAGTAGTTTGCCATTGATTTTTGAGCAGCCTTCTCACATACCCCGTAAGTTACCAACGCGGCGAGAACCGCTACCGATTCTCGCGCAGGTTACGTTACTCACGAGAATATACGGGATTACGGAGAAAGACGTTAACCCCTAGGCCAGGGAATTGGAATTAATTTAATTACACGTGTTTATAATTCCATCTGAGTTGAGCCAAGAACCGACATCACAGCATTTGGGATATTCCCATACGTGCTCCGTCCTCATATGCTACAGCCAGCGAAGAGCTCCAATACTAATGGTACCAGTAGCAGTCTGATTACGTGTCGTTCTGCCCTTTCCTCGCAGCTTTGAGTGTCGGCCAAATCCTCTGGTCACTCCTGCAGCACCATTCTCTCCAAGACATGATGATCAACTCGGTCTCCATCAATATACACAAGATTCCAAAGGGAATCACATCTGCCTTATCATGCATCAATACCCCCCCCCCCCCCCCCCCAGCGGTGCAGACCCAGCCGATCTGTCCGCCTGCTCGTTTCCCATCACACCAGCATGTCCGGGGGGAAATATCCAACAGCTTCTTTCCATTTTTTGATTGCTGGATGGAAGCCTGCCACTCCGCCCGAAGCATGCCAGCTGTAGTTTGTCAATTTCCAATATTTATATTTTTCTTGTGATATTCTAAAGCTGTGGGAGTTAATGTTTACAACTAGTTCTTTATCAAACTGCAACGAAATTTGACCACACAGCTTATGATAGGTGATTAATTAAAGATATAGATGAAGTGATAGGCTTTTGCATATACTAGGTTATGAAGTTATGAACTGAGGTGATCGATTCTTTTCAAAATTATTTTTTCATTCTGCAGCACCCGATTACAAATATCTAGGTGGCCCCCTAATCCAGACACAAATGGGATTCGAATTCATCAAAGATCACTGTGTTTGTAAGCCAGTATACTACTGCCTACACCACCTTGTTGTAGATGTGAATTTATTCTTCTACTTAAGTAACTAACAATAATTTTCTGGACGAAGCTAACGAAAGCACTGTACTACTGTACCGGCACCTTGATGTCATGGCAGACGATAGTTATTGTGCTGGAAAACAAACAAACAAACAAACGACACGATAACTTCTCCATAGCACAAAGCCTTGGCTGAATTGTAAACACTATGTGTTGCTAATGCACCATAATCCCTCTCTCGGTCTGTCTAGTTACTCAAGATGAAAGGTAACAGCAATACATCTGGAACAAGACAAACTGCAGAAGCTGCCGGATCAGCAAAACAATGCCCTAATTGTCCGCTTGTCGGAGCTTCGACTCTAGACCAGTTGCCGACCAAAGCTGGTCTGTCCTGCCATGGTATTTAGTCTTTTGATTGCATTTTGTGGCACCAGGATGAAGTTGTACCCTCCCAATTACGCCCCTCCGATAAAGTAGAACATCATATACACTAATTTACAACTATAGGAAAGGAACACTGTTCTTTGGTCACCTGGTGAGAACAAAAACACCGGAAATCATCATGATGACTGAAAACACCAGTGGTAGAAGAGTGAGACAGAAATTATGTTGGATGACCTAAAGATGGTGGCATGGAGGAATATCATCAATAGAATTGATGCAGAACACTAAAGACCGAGATCTGAGGAAACACGAAACACATGAATGCCTTCGCCAGCAGGGCACATGATCATGACTCGAGGGAAAAGGCACATGATACAAGACTGCCCATAATTTGGCAGATAGTGAATGGAAATCTGGCCTCATGAACAATCCTATAAGGCAAACTGTGAGGGCGTAGTAAAGATCTCCTACATGCCATCTTATTCACCTGGTCGGCCAGATGGATGGAAAGCAGATATTAATCGCTGAACTATAAATTAAAATATTATTTACATATAGCGATTAATAAATTTGACTGCCAAGACTGCGCTCCGTGTTCACATCCTATGGAGGAGCAGGATCCCCCTCCCTCTCTTTTTCAGCCAGTACTACAGGGTGCCGGTCTCTCTGGCCGAGGGGTTACAATACTTTCTCCGTAATCCCGTTTATCACGCAGTCTCGTAGCGGGCGAGAACTGGGAGCGGTTCTACCCCCACTGGTGACTTGCGGGATAACTGAGCCGGCCGCTCAGAAAGCAATGGCAAACTACTGAGCGTAATCTTGCCAGGAGATCAACGGACAGCTGAAAGATGCTGCTGTTGACTGCGATGTCCTATAAAGGATATGCGAATTAAAAAAAAAAAAACTACAGGGTGTATTTTTAATGACTGGGGTGTTGGAAAATATTGCCTTTCCAAGTTTTGTATTTACCCTCTGTGGAGTTCATGCAATATAAAAGGTAAATACAAAACTTGGACCGACAATATTTTCAAAAACTCCACAGTCATTAAAAATACACCCTGTAGTAGTGATCCGGGATTGACACAGTCTAATAAAAATGGGAAGGAGTTTATTTTCAGAATTTCCTGGGAGTTGTCTGGAAAGAAAAAGTGACGAAGAAGGGAATCGACCACCGTACCTCTTATGTTGTTGCCTAGAATATGTGATGCTAACACTTTACACTCTCACGTCAGTTTTTTTCTATTGGACTACCATTGCTTTTAGTAGCCAAAATGTTATTTGAGTTCAGAGCACAACTGATGATTATTTGATTTACTTTGTTAGAGTGATTTCCAAGCAAAGTTAAAAGATTGTGACGTTCAAGAAAAGTTACAAGATTGTTACTACAGTGACATCCAAGCAAGGTTACAAGGTTGTTGCTATGGTGACAACCAAGTAAAGTTACAAGATTGTTGCTATAGTGGCTTCCAGATACTGTTAAATGATTGTAACATTCAAGCAAAGTGACAAGATTGTTGCTATAGTAAGTTCCAGGCAAAGTTATAAGCTTGTTGCTGTAGTGACTTTCAAGCAAAGTTACAAGATTGTGACTTCCAAGCAGTTACAAGATTGTTGCTATAGTGACTTCCGTGCAAAGTAAAGTAACTAGATTGTGACATCTAAGCAAAGTTAACAAGCTTGTTGCTATAGTAACTTCCAGGTAAAGTTACAAGATTGTAGCAATATAAAAAGTGTTGAACAGAATCCTGACTTCCGTCTGTCTGTGGAAACAAAAGACAGTGAGGAATGGAACAGGTCATCCTACAATATGAAGCTATGACCCAGTATATGTGAAACTTTTATAACTGTACACTAAAAGGCAGAACCTGCGATGAGACTACCTTACTAGTAAAGGATATTAGAGGGAAGATCTTCTGTTTGAATACATAAAACTAAATAAACTAAACATAAAAGCTAAAGGATTTTAGAAGGAAGAACTTATGTTTGAATACATAAAAGCTGAAGGGGTTTAAAGACAAGAGGATTAACTCCATTACACTAGGCTTTATCCCAGATGGCTCTGTCTCTTTATGCAGAGTGTCTGCCGAAAGCCTCTCACAGAGCATGGACTCCATAGTTCCAGCGATGACCCCCAGGAGTCTCAGAGAAAACTGTACATGTGAACTGAATGGCAGAATCTGGTCGTGTTTGTAAAGATGTATTCATAACAAAAAACAGGGTATTTTGTAACACGTTTTTTGTCAGAATTATATAGTTTATCTTGCTCCTGATAAAGGAGTGTTAGTAACAAAAAAACTTCAGTATACATAATTTATAAATTATCAGACAATGTCAAAACATAGGTCATGAGTAAATCAAGCATAAACGCATCTGTCTTGCACACATACACTAACTTAATGTATACTTCACACAATAGAACCATGTAATAAAGAGGAACGACACACAATGATATGTCTAACATATGAGATAAATGGGTTGAGGACAAAAGTCATTAAAATAAATAAAATAAGGGATTTTACTGTTTAGTTCAATGTGCCATCAATTTACACAACCATGTAGGGATTAATTCACACCAGTTAAAAATACCACACTTATTTATTAGTAATATACTACTAAAATATTAATATACTACATTTTGAATGAAGTAAAGGACCCGTTCACACATGTAAGATGTGTTGGGTATCTATTGTTAGCCCCATATTATTTTTATAGACCAGTCGGGACTTGGTAGATGGTATGGTTGCTACATGATTTTTACAAGTATGGTTTCTAATGACTGCAGTGTTGGAAAATATTGCCGGTCCAAGTTTTGTGTTTACCCTCTGTAAAGTTCATACGACATAATAGGTAAATACAAAACTTGGGCCAGCAATATTTTCAAATGCTGCACACAGTCATTAAAAATACACCATGTATAACATCAACTGCCTATACTTCCCAAGGCATTTCCTCGTGCCCAGTTTAAGTTGAGCTGACACGTGAGGTTATGTTAATAAAAATAAGAATTCATACATCTGTGAGGATTTGAACACATGAGCACTGGGAGGACAGGCGAGCTTGGTAGCCACAGCAGTACCACAGCTTCCATAAACTAAATGGATGGAATAAATTACAGTTGGATGGAAATTAAATGCACCTTATTGTATGTCAAACAAAATGGTAAACCACCACTGCCTTGAGGAAGTTACTGTCATATAAAAGACACAATCAACGAAATCAGAGGTTGTGAAGTTACAGTGAGAACAAAGACAAAGCCAACAAAGTACAGCGGGCAGAGCTTGTGAAGTTACGGTGAGAACAAAGACAAAGCCAACACATTCTGGCAAACAAGTTGTGAAGTTACAGTGAGAACAAAGACAAAGCCAACAGTCTGGCAAGCAGAGCTTGTGAAGTTACGGTGTGAACGAAGACAACAAAATCAGAGGTTGTGAAGTTACAGTGAGAACAAAGACAAAGCCAACACAGTCTGGCAAACAGACAACATGGACTCACAAGGCAATAAGAGAAGACAGCTCAACTATTGAGCTCATGAAATGTTGCCCTAAGTGGCTTGGGGTTATAAAACAAACATGTTTGCCTTACAACTGATCATTATCTTGAAGCAAATCCTTTACAGAGCAATGTTCTTATGGCAGCCCTTCAGAACGAGTCTCAATTCTTCACCAGTTCCCATGTCTCATGCCTTTTCATGCTCTAGGTGTCTTTAATGCCCTGTATCCTCCATCATGTTAGTCGGCCCTCAGCCTCTTCTGCCAGGAACATTGCCATCCATTACTATTCTTTCCAAGTACTGTGTTGTTTAATATGGCTAGAGCATTTCCGTTTCTGAGACATGATACTATTGATTATAATTATAGTCCATGTGTGAAATGTCAACTGGCACGTGATGGTGGAAATGACCAAGTGTTCACATGCATCCATTGTGGATGACCATTTACAGCACAAATTGATCTTAGCAGTTACATTCGCTACCGCTATGGGTTATAGTTATTATGCCTTTTTTGAAGCACAATGTAACAAACTATCGTCTGTCATGATGGCAATGTGCCATAGTATAATTCTAGCCCAGCAGAGTTGAACAGGATACTGAAACCAAAAATGTTAAAAAAATAATACTGTTTATAAGTAAGTTTTATTCATGCTAATAACTTGTAAAATTAATAATGTAGTCTCTGCAATAATAGGTAATGACACAATGTCTTATAAATTTTGTTTCTAAATCCTCATAAACAAAAGTTAAAAATTTTTCCTTGTTATAGTCACATTCTTTTATGAAGTTTAACTTTTAAAGGTCACAACATTTTCTCATTTTCAGGGTAGAATGTTTATGTCTCTGTAAGCGTTGATGTATATTCAAAGTGTATAGTTAGTTATTCCCACTATTTTATTGAAATGTATATTGATGTAATCATCATGTGCCTGGCCGACCAGCTTGGACGATCATGTTTCTCCACATCTTGCGATCTCCAACGGCATGTATCAAATATGGAACTGTTGGAGTGGGAAAATAAGCATGGGACTGTAGGAGTTGGGAATTGAGTATAAAACGGTTGAAATGGGGAAATAAGCATGGCACTGTTGGAGTTGGGAATTAAATATGGAACTGTTGGAGTGGGAAAATAAGCTTGGGACTGTAGGAGTTGGGAATGGAGTATAAAACTGTTGAAGTGGGGGAATAAGCATGGCACTGTTGGAGTTGGGAATTAAATATGGAACTGATGAAGTTAAAAATCGAGTATGGAACTGATGGAGTGGGAAAATAAGCTTGGGACTGTAGGAGTTGGGAATGGAGTATTAAACTGTTGAAGTGAGGAACTAAGCATGACAATGTTGGAACTGGGAATTAAATATGGAACTGTTGGAGTGGGATAACAAGTATGGAACTGTTGGAGTGGGAAAACAAGTATGGGACCGTTGGAGTGGGAAAACAAGTGTGGAACTGTTGGAGTGGGAAAACAAGTATGGAACAGTGTGGGAAAACAAGTATGGAACTGTTAGAGTGGGAAAACAAGTATGGAACTGTTAGAGTGGGAAAACAAGTATGGAACTGTTGGAGCAGGGAAAACAAGTATGGAACTGTTGGAGTGGGAAAACAAGTATGGAACTGTGTGGGAAAACAAGTATGGAACTGTTAGAGCAGGGAAAACAAGTTGGAACTGTTGGAGCGGGGAAAAGAAGTTTGGAACTGTTGGAGTGGGAAAACAAGTAAGGAACTGTTGGAGCAGGGAAAACAAGTATGGAACTGTTGGAGTTGAAGATAAAATACAAATACAAAGAGGCAAGAGAAGTTTTCATAGCATCAGGAGATTTCTGGAAGTCAAAAGAATTTACGACTAGTATCCAACTTAGAGGGAGCCGTGGTGGCGCAGTGGCTAGTATGCTTGCCTGTTGGTCAAGTGTTTGAATCCCCATTGAGACAGATGTTTAGACAGATGACCTGTGCCTCCAGCCAAAAATGGAGATGAGGAAATGTCCTGGTCAAAACATGGGGACCTGGAAATGTCCCGGTCAATAAAAGTGGCCAGCACAGTATTGGTCAGATCACCCATTGAGTGTTGTCAGATTTATACACATATAGAGTTAGCAACACATATCCACTATGCTGAAGGCTTTAAAATGGTTGTTGACTTGTTTTGTTTTACAACTCCATGAATCTGGATTGACTCCTGAGACGACTTGTCCTTCTCTCTTTCCTCTTCCTTCTCCCCTTTCTTCTTTTTTCTTCTTTCATCTTCCAGTTGAGCATAAGCCCTTAACAAGCTCCAGCCTTGCCCTTTGTAGACCTGATAATGACTGGTTGGATTTTGTAGCTAAACATTTCTACGTGATTTCATAGCTAATTCCATGCTCATCCTTCCTAGTTGCCTCTTGTGACACACATACTATTCTACATACTATGGTACTATTCTTTGCTTCCTTTATAGGCCCTGACAACATACGAGTGTCCAGAGCCTTTGTTTATGAAAAATGCAAGTCTGTCATTTGTGAGGGTTGAACCTATACCACCGGGCTGATAAGTGAATTTACTAACCACCATGCTGTATTGACTCTTATAAGACCAAGTGGAAATATATCTTACAGAGTCTAATTCGTCAGCCTGAATAATGATAATAATGTTTATGTTGTTACAAAACAGTAACTATAGATTTCGATTTTTATATTGTCTAGTTCCTCTTCTAATCCCTTCTTGTTTCTTCTACTTATGTGAGGGCCAAACAATATATGACTGATTATTATATTGGGTGTATTTTTAATGACAGTTGGGGTTTTTGAAAATATTGCAAGTATATATCCAAGTTTTGTATTCACCCTCTGTGGAGTTCATGCAACATAAAAGGTAAATACAAAACTTGGAACAGCAATATTTAAAAAACCCCTACAGTCATTAAAAACACACCCTGTATGCTGTTACAAAGGTCACTTATATAATAATTTCCTTTTATTTCTTAAAACTTCCACTTAAAAATCTATTCCTAATATTCTTTTGCACTTCTTACAAACATTTACCACATTACTAAAACTAATAATCTTACAGCCGTCCACACTCTACAATCAACAACAACAACATTCTAGAATACTACTACTAAAGTTTGTATTTGAATATTCTATACGTATCAGAAATTTTTGTCTCTAAATTTCCTTGTAAATAATTTATGTCCTTTTTATTTCGTAAAAAGCTGTATTAAAAATATCTTTAATATTAGCATTAATACAAAGTGATATCCTCAACCTTGTAAAGTTAGAAGCAATCAAACTTTGAAGTCTGAAACTTATAAAAAATTTTCCAAGGCAGTGTCCTGCTTTGGGCCTGTGATGTGAAAACCTGGATGCATGGAAGAATAGGAGACCAGTTTTTCCCTCACTTTAGCAGGTAATGAGCCCAAGTGTCACACCTGTGTCCGATCGTTCTCACGACATTATCAGCTCATTTCCTTATCAACTGTGCTAACGTGTCAGTTGAAAACAGTTATCTTCATTCAAAACTTTACAGTCAGATAACATTATTTACACCAAAATAAAAGATATTTTTCCCCCTAGTGACTTTGAATAATGAAGACACAAACAATAGATTACATGATTTATTGCCTTGCATATTTTTCTGCATCTCGTCAGGTATATACTGCAGAAGTCACACAACGTAAAGCGATTAGAAAATTCTTCAAGCTGAAATATACACATATTCACACATGAATGCCAGGCAATAAATCGTGCAATCTATTTTTTGTGTCTTCGTTATTTAAAAGATATTGTCTTGTTTACTGCTCATGTGAATTGTATTTCACAGAACTTGCAGCACAAGGTGTCTTTCATATCATTAGTGCAAAGTGCCTTATCCTCAACTCTATCATGACAGAAATATCAAATTTGCCTGAAAATACCTATATTCATTCAAAATTTCACACCCAGATCACAATATTTACACCAATAAAAAAAAAAGATATTCTCTTGTCTGCTGCTCATGTGAATGCTACTTCACAGCACCCACAGCAAAAACAAGACACATTTCACCTCAGATCAAGTGATAACTGAGGTTCATCAAAGGAATCAGACTATGAGATCTGTACATGCCTTTCAAAGCTATCACAGTCAGGCCTTGAAATTAATATTCTAACTACAACCAGCAAATGAAATATCTCCACTGATTCACTTGTTTGTTGGCTTGAAATTGTATGGCTGGATGTATAAGAGCACTCGATCTTAAGCTTCCAGTGTGCTGATGGCGAGATAGGTTCTCTTCCTACACCAGTCAGCTGGAATTAAACATTGACATTTCGTTCTTGACTTGGGGACGTTAAATTACAAGTACCTCAGAAGTTGGGTTTGTCTGATGGCGGGGGATACTGGTAATAGGGAAGGCTGGCCCACACAAAAAAATCACTCCAATTAGGGACTTTGCTTGAGTTAAAAGTGAGCAAACTAAAAAATAAACTTGTTTGTTTACGTTCAAACATGATCTACCTAATGATATTCTCAAAGTTCACATCGTCTTTTATTTACCCCCAGATGGATAATGTCCCTTTCCCTAATTCCCATTTCCTGTCACAACATTCCTGAATGTTAAATCACCATTGAAAACATCATCTAATCCAACTGAAACACCATTTACAATGTCATCTGTATCCTCTATCATGTCAAATGCAGCGATCATATTGTTGAACGTGGTGAGTTCTTTGTGGCAGGTCACACCAAGGATAAATTAATATGTCATGAGTTTAAAATGACAAATATTTATTACAAATGTAACATCTATTTTATTTTAAAAAACCCGGTATATCAGTTCAAAGGATTTGGCATCATTTCTTATCATAGTGATCGGTTGGTAATTTATTGTCAGAGGTTTTCACATTATACTTGATGGTAGAAAAGGATGTGTGATGAACTGAGTTTAAGGTGGTTCCTGTAGATTCATGTGCAGCAGGTAGAAAGGAAGTGGACATAGGTAGTGCTGATGATGATGGTGATGGCGATGATGCTGAAGATTCCTGTTCTAATCTCGTTGTAAGTGGTTCCCTGACTGGTATCACGGACTGGTCACTCTCTGCGCTGCTGTGGCTCTGCGTTTCATCCCCTTCCTCCACGCTGAACTGAAACTTCTCATTCTCTTCATCCTGCTTGGTGCTGCAGAAGCTGGACGAGGGCGAGATTGGGATGCATGAGTGGTACCAATCGCGGTTGTCCTCGAGAGTGTCCAGTATCTCTTGGGCATCGGGGTAGACGAGGTCAGCCCATGTCTCCCACAGAGGGTGGACGATGTAGTCGATGAAGCCAACCTGTTGATAGCATGAACATCGGTGGATTATATTCAACATCATAAACATCGGTGGATTATATTCAACATCATAAACATCGGTGGATTATATTCAACATAAGTGGTTTGTATTAAACGGAGGTGGCTTACATTGAAGACAGGTGGTTTTATTGAACGTAAATGGTTTATATTAAACATAAGTAGTTAATATTGAATACAGGTGGCGTATATTGATATATCATCGTTTTTTTTTGGCCACATTATGAGAAGATAAAACTTGGAACATGTGACAACCAGAAAGATTTACGAAAAAAGAGATAGAGGAAGACAGCTTGAGAAGATTCTTGACAGAGTTGTGTCATGGAATGGAAGGTAGTCAACACACAAATTGATCCATGCCGTCAGAGATTGTAATTTGTGTAGAGGCATGATATTGGTGTTTGTGTGAGGTGGCATTCCATGACTGCCCACACCAATCGGCAAGGCACATGACCTTAATGAGTATCTGTGATCTAAGGCACTTATGGAGGATATCCATGTGTAATTAAGATGAGCATTAACAATCAAATCAACCATTCTTCATAGACAGATAGACAAAACAACATATGCAAACACACAGAAGAACACGAAGACATACAAATACCACGACATGATATGAAGCAATAAATGCTACCGAATCATAAACAAGGCCAGCAACCACTTACTTGTGACTTCTCAATGGTTGCAGTATGCCTGTCACACATCGGGCTAATGTCCAGACCTTGCTGTCTCTCTAGATCGCCCTGCCTGAAGAACTCACCCATCACCCGATCCACCCAGGCCTTGTAGATCTCCAAAGGTTTGGTTGGGTTACTAAGATCCGAACAATGGACCATGTTTTGAAGCACCTGTGGAAAAATCAGAATAATGGACTAAGTACTGAAGCACCTGGGGAAAATCAGAATAATGAACTAAGTATTGAAGCACCTGGGGAAAATCAGAATAATGGACGAAGTATTGAAGCACCTGGGGAAAATCAGAATAATGGACTAAGTATTGAAGCACCTGGGGACAATCAGAATAATGGACTAAGTATTGAAGCACCTGTGGAGAAATCAGAATAATGGACTAAGTACTGAAGCACCTGGGGAAAATCAGAATAATGGACTAAGTATTGAAGCACCTGGGGAAAATCAGAATAATGGACTAAGTATTGAAGCACCTGGGGACAATCAGAATAATGGACTAAGTTTGAAGCACCTGGGGAAAATCAGAATAATGGACTAAGTATTGAAGCACCTGGGGAAAATCAGAATAATGGACTAAGTATTGAAGCACCTGCGGAAAATCAGAATAATGCACCATGTACTGTAGCGAATGGGTTATGAAGGCAATTTGTAATCCCAGACACTGCGTTAGATACACAGCTGCAGTCGATTTGGAAGCAGACCACCTTGTGTTACTTTTCAGACAATGGTATGAGTGCTGGTCGTCCAGAAAGCAATGACAAACTTACATTTCCTCTGTCAACATCAGCATCTTTCAGCTGATTGTTGATTTCTTGGCAAGATTACGCTCAGTAGTTTGCCATTGCTTTCTGAGCGGCCGGCTCACATACCCCTTAAGTTACCGACGCGATTCGAACCACTGCTGATTCTCACCAGTCGTCACGTTACTTACGAGAGTATACGAGATTACAGAGAAAAGTCGCTAACCTCTAGGCCAGGAAGCCGGAAATGACAAACTACTGAACATAAATTTGCCAAGATCTCACAAAGAGCCAAAAATGTTAGTGTTGACTGTGATGTCCTGTAAAGGATCTGCAACTAACTTTAACGGGAGCCTCTGTGGAAAGATCCCAACAATGAACCATGTTCTGAAGCATCAGTGGAAAGAGCTGAACAATCAATCAAGTTCTCTATCACCTATAGTAACATCCTAACAATGCACCATGCTCTATAGCACACATGGAAATATCTGAAAATACACCATGATCTTAAGCATCTTTGGAAACATCCAAACAATGCACTATATTCTGAATCATATTTGAAAGAGGGTATGTAATCTGAAAGTCTGCGTTATCATTCAACCACAGGGACTATGGTGGTATAGTGGGTAGTATGCTTGATTATCAAGGCAGTGATTTGAGTTCAATTCGCAGCAGTAGCAGGTTTCTCTGTTTCTCTTTAGCCAGCATGGCTTTGGGGTTAACTCAGCATCGTAAACTAAGTGCTGGATAATGTTTCAATCAACCAGCCAGACAACCAACCAACCAACCAACCAAGTAAGCAAGCAGCCAACATGCCAACCAATCAGTCAACCAGCGAATGAACCAACCAATCAAACAACTAGCCAACCAACCAATCAAACAACTAGCTAACCAACCAATAGAACTAGCAAACCAACCAATCAAACAACTAGCCAACCAACAAATCAAACAACTAACCAACCAGTCAAACAACTAGCCAACCAACCAATCAAATAACTAACTAACCAACCAATCAAATAACTAACCAACCAACCAATCAAACAACTAACCAACCAATCAAACAACTAACCAACCAACCAATCAAACAACTAGCCAACCAATCAGTCAACCAGCCAATGAACCAATCAAACGACTACCCAACCAACCAATCAAACAACTAACCAACCAATCAAACAACTAACCAACCAACCAATCAAACAACTAGCCAACCAATCAGTCAACCAGCCAATGAACCAATCAAACGACTACCCAACCAACCAATCAAACGACTACTCAAACAACCAATCAAACAACTAACCAGTCAACCAAGTAAGCAAGAAACCACCCAGCCAGTGTTTTGAACAAACCAATAATCAACCAGTCAACCAGCCAACCACTAACCAGCCAACTAAGTAAGCAGCCAGCCAAATAACCAACTGGCCAACCAACAACCAACCAACTAAACAGCCAACCAAATAAACAAGCAAGCAACCAGACAACCATCCAAACAATTAACCAGGTGCTTTGACCACTTTGCCATGGAGACTCCCCACCCCCTCTCCTCTTTCCACCCCCACCCTTTCTCCCCTCCATGTTTATAACATAGTTGTTATCAACACCAGCAGATCCTTGATCTCACCTGTATCCTGTCCTGATAGTTGTCTAACAACAGCACACCAGATCCTGCCACTTTCTTTGTTTCCACCATGGTTTTCAGGTCGGCAAGCAAGGTCATGTGCTTGGACATATCCGTCGCCAACACCTGGAGCAATCAAAAATCATAACTTAATCATTTATTACCAGCATTGCTTGTTACATCATTCAGTGGCATAATTATGTACAGGGCACTTCTTAATAGTGGCAACTACTAGAATTAGCATGTGTACGGACTACGCTTGAGTTCAAAGTGAGAGAACAAATGTAAGAAAATGGACCTGGTCTCTACTTAATTTACACACAATGAACCTGTGAAAATAGATCTTAGGACAATGTTCAATCTAAAGTATATTTAGGGACAATGTTCAATATAAAGTATATTTAGGGACTGTTGAATAATATAAAGTATAATTAGAGACAATGTTCAATCTAAAATATATTAGGGGCAATGGTTCAATCTAAAGTATATTTAGGGACAATGTTCAATATAAAGTATATTTAGGGACTGTTGAATAATATAAAGTATAATTAGAGACAATGTTCAATCTAAAATATATTAGGGGCAATGGTTCAATCTAAAGTATATTTAGGGACAATGTAATCTAATATTATATTTTGGGACAATGTTCAGTATAAAGTATATTTAGGGACAATTTTTAATCTAAAGTATATTTAGGGGCAGTGGTCCCATCTGAAGTATATTTAGGGACATTGTTCAGTCTAATATTATATTTAGGGACAATGTTCAGTATAAAGTAAATTTAGGAACAATGTTCAATCTAAAGTATATTTAGAGACAATGTTCAATCTAAAATAATATTTAGGGACAATGCTGAATGTAATATATATTTAGGGACAATGGTTTAATCTATAGTATATTTAGGGACAATAGTTAAATTAAAATTTATTTAGGGACAATGATTAAATCGAAAATATATTTAGTGACAATGGTTCAATGAAAAATATCTTGAGGGACAATTTCTGAATCTGAAATATATTTATAGACAATGGCTGAATCTAAAATATACAAATAGTGACTGTACCTTAGCCTAGTAATTACGTTTGACCACTTACCATGTCAATAACCATTTTTCGCAAAGACTGCCTCTGTTTTTTGTTGAGGTTGGATAAAATGTCACAGTTGTCTTCTTGCAACAGCTTGAATGCCACCGCCAAATGGTGGTTTTCTAGCACTGATTCATCATTGTACATGAGCGCCAGTTCTGAACCTAGTAAAATATATATAAAAAAGAGACAAGAAATTATGGTTCGCTTAGTCTAATAATTCACAATACTTTATTTAATCCGTCTTGTCTATACTGTCTGTCGTGTCTATGTTGTCTGTTTTAGTTTGTCTGTACTAACTTTCTGTGTATTGTTTCTAGTGGTCTATCCTATTTGTCTTGTCTATGCTATCTGTCTTGTCTATGCTATTTTCTGTCTATCTGGCTTGTCTATTATATATGTCTTGCCTATCCTGTCTGTCTTGTTTATCTATCTGCCTATCTTGTACGTTTGTCTGTTTTGTCTATCCTATTTATCTTGTTTATCCTATATTTCATGTCTAACTTATTGGTCTTGTCTATCCTATCTGTCTTATCTCTCTTTTGTCTAGCCTGTCTATCTAGTCCATCCCCTATTTATTATCTATCCTAGCTGTCTTGTCTATACTACCTATAATGTCTACTATCTGTCTTGACTATTTACCCATTTTGTCTATACTATCTATCTTGACTATACTACCTATCATGTCTATATTATCTGTCTTGTCTTACTCATCTGTCTTATCTATAATAGCTGCATTGTCTTGTCTATCCTATCCGTCTTGTCTATCTCTTTGTCTATCCTATCTGTCTTGTCTATTCTATCTTCTTATCTATCCCAGATGTCTTTTCTATCTCCGATGTCTTGTCTACTCTATCTCCTCGTTTATCCTATCAGTCTTGTCTATCTTACCTGTCTTGTCCATCCCATCTTATCATGGCCTGCCTATCAACAAGCAGACTAAAGACAACCACTTAGACGCAACATCCAACCCCCACCCAGACAGTCGCCAGATACACTTACTGGTATTAATCAGATACTGGTTTGTCAGCCCTGGATGATCGACGTCATGGATTGCACAGGAGAATATTGCTGCCAGAATCTCCAGATCTGTAAACACGTTCTGTGTGGAGGAGAAGACAGAGTCCAAATTATGTCAGTTAGGCGAATATATTCTATTTGAGCTTAGTCAAGGACCGACATCACAGCACTCGCGATATTCCATCTGTGTTCCGTCCTTATTTTCAACAACCAGCGAAGAGTCCCAGTACTAGTAGTGTCAGTTTCAGTCTCATTAAATGTCTGTTTGGCCTTTCCTGAGCGTAGGTCAGATTCTCTGGTTACTCCATACTGCACCAGTCTGTCCATTCCATGATGATTTATCTACACAATTCACATGATATCATGTCTCGACTATGCTGTCTTTTAACTCCTGTCTGTTCCACATTTCACATTGGACAGTGGGGAGCATTTTGTGCGATATTCATTGGCACAGGAACGTCGCATAATGGGGACGACACGTTGCCGTGAAGCTGGAACCTCGACTAACTAATTTTCTGCACATTTATTGTGGCCTTAGGAGGCCAGTAAAAAAATATTTTCCCTTCATATAGGGAGTTCATATTGGTAAAGATATATGACTTCTTACATTAAAAGTATACAAATGATATTTAAAAAATAAATGTGTAACTAAAAAATAGCTTATAAAATGTAAGTATTTAAAAATCAAAGACATTTTCTGTAAGAATTCTAAAAGCATTATATTTGACCTTAAAATATTTTTTTTTTCTGTTTTAATTGTCTTATTTACAATAGAATAGTTGAGAAGTTTAAAGTTAGTGACTAATTACCGCTAGTATGTGATTTTATTTTTTTAAATTTAAGTAATCTCCCTTGTAACACTATTATTTGTAACACTCTTAGATGATTATGTCCCCTACTTATTGCTTATCTAAGTGTTTTCTTTTTGATATCTAGTAATTTCGCAAAATGCTTAAACATAATTATTAAGTGTGGTGATCAATCAAGGCATAGGCCCTAAGCCTTGGTTGGCAACTGGTCTAGGATCGAAGCTCCGATAGGCAGTCAGTTAGAGCATTGCTTTGCTGATCCGGCAGCTTCTGCAGCTTGTCGTCTTCCACACGTATTGATGTTACCATTACTCTGTAAACTATACAGGCAGAGAGAGGGATCATGCTGCATGGGCAACATATGGTCTCTAAGTTCAGCTTTGTGTTATAGAGATGTATAGCTCCATTTTACAAGGGGAGACTTTATTCGCTAGAACTGCTAATAAAACTGAGCTTTATTCGCAGTAGAATTGTGGGAATTAACAAACATCTCACAGCGGTCGCTCACTAGTCAATATTAGTTTGAGCCAGTAAGAAGGTGGTTAATTTGGGGCGATATTTCATTTGGCAAATAAAATTCACGTTAAACAAAGGCATCTATTGGATCCATCGATTCCGACTCTCGATCACCTTGTTGCTGCCTGGGGGATGCACCCCCCGGCAGCTTCCACCGATCCATAGATAACACTTTATTCAGAAGTTTCAAGTTTCTTAGTTCTATATTTTAGTTTGTAACGATTAATATTTTTTTATGAAAAAGTCGCTTTCGCCTAATTAGTGCTGAAAATGAAAAAAACAAACAAAAAATAACCTCCAAGAACCTGGAACCCTGGCATGACAGGCGGAGGCACTAACCACTATGCTACTGAAAACACGCTGATAGAGCAACAAATAATTATAATCAGATAGGACAGGGCAGGCATTGTATATACAGTTATGTACTCAATGCAGCAACCTATAGAGACGTCTTTAAAAGATAGACAAGAGATGCAGAGTTTAACACCCCACAGCAGTAAGTACGGAGGTCTGTCTGAATGGATGAAGGAGATTCTACAACAATGACCACATTGCAAGAACTCCGAGTCAAACAGGGTCAAACTAGACAACTGCGTAATGCGGGGAGCCAAAGACGAATATCAATTGGGGGACCCCTTGAGACCAATAAGACAATTCATAAATAAATACACACGTATTATTTTGCTATGCAGTAAGTACCGAGGTCTGTCTGAATGGATGAAGGAGATTCTACAACAATGACCACATTGCAAGAACACCAAGTCAAACAGGGTCAAACTAGGCAACTGCGTAATGCGGGGAGCCAAAGACGAATATCAATTGGGGGACCCCTTGAGACCAATAAGACAATTCATAAATAAATACACACGTATTATTTTGCTATGCGCGCCACATAATATGTGTGTATTTATTTATCAAAGAAGAATAATCGACCAACACAGAACTGATGACGTCAGTCGTTACACGTTGAGGGAGGAACAGAGAAGGAGATATGATCACATATGGACTAATAGTTCGATGTGTAGTGATGAGGATCTGTTTACTGACTAACATAGGCAAAGGTGAAAGATCTTATCTGTGTCAGCTGTGACGATGGGGGATGCAGTTATATGCAAGACAGGTCGATGAATTTTCGCTCACATGGCTCAATTGTTACAGACTCCCAGCATTGCCTTCGCTACAACTACAGGCTGTGTGACAACGGAAGTGATGGTAATGACAACGGAAGTGTTGGTAATGACAATGGAAGTGATGGTAATGACAATGGAAGTGATGGTAATGACAATGGAAGTGATGGTAATGACAATGGAAGTGATGGTAATGACAATGGAAGTGATGGTAAGTGACAATGGAAGTGATGGTAATGACAATGGAAGGTGATGGTAATGACAATGGAAGGTGATGGTAATGACAATGGAAGTGATGGTAATGACAATGGAAGTGATGGTAAGTGACAATGGAAGTGATGGTAATGACAATGGAAGGTGATGGTAATGACAATGGAGGTGATGGTAATGACAATGGAAGTGATGGTAATGACAATGGAAGTGATGGTAATGACAATGGAAGGTGATGGTAATGACAATGGAAGTGATGGTAATGACAATGGAAGTGATGGTAATGATAATGGAGGTGATGGTAATGACAATGGAGGTGATGGTAATGACAATGGAGGTGATGGTAATGACAATGGAGGTGATGGTAATGACAATGGAGGTGATGGTAATGACAATGGAGGTGATGGTAATGACAATGGAGGTGATGGTAATGACAATGGAGGTGATGGTAATGACAATGGAGGTGATGGTAATGATAATGACTTCACGGTGGCTTGAGTTGCAAAACGACACCCATGTTTCCATAGCAGTTATTCACTGAGCAGGGATTAGAAAAGTGATACATGTTTCGCCCTTAGTATCACATAGACGAAGTATGGTGGCACCGGGCGAAGTATAGTTTCACACGGGTGAAGAATGGTTTCACACGGGTGAAGAATGGTTTCACGCGGGTGAAGAATGGTTTCACGCGGGTGAAGAATGGTTTCACGCGGGTGAAGAATGGTTTCACACGGGTGAAGAATGGTTTCACGCGGGTGAAGAATGGATTCACGCGGGTGAAGAATGGATTCACGCGGGTGAAGAATGGTTTCACGCGGGCGAAGAATGGTTTCACGCGGGCGAAGAATGGTTTCACGCGGGTGAAGAATGGTTTCACGCGGGCGAAGAATGGATTCACGCGGGTGAAGAATGGTTTCACACGGGCGAAGACCAATAATACAATTCATAAATAAATACACACGTATTATTTTGCTATGCGCGCCACACAATATGTGTGTATTTATTTATCAAAGAATAATAATCGACCAACACAGAACTGATGACGTCAGTCGTTACACGTTGAGGGAGGAACAGAGAAGGAGATCTGAGCACTTATGGACTAATAGTTCGATGTGTAGTGATGAGGATCTGTTTACTGACTAACATAGGCAAAGGTGAAAGATCTTATCTGTGTCAGCTGTGACGATGGGGGATGCAGTTATATGCAAGACAGGTCGATGAATTTTCGCTCACATGGCTCAATTGTTACAGACCCCCAGCATTGCCTTCGCTACAACTACAGGCTGTGTGACAATGGAAGTGATGGTAATGACAATGGAAGTGATGGTAATGACAATGGAGGTGATGGTAATGACAATGGAAGTGATGGTAATGACAATGGAAGTGATGGTAATGACAATGGAAGTGATGGTAATGACAATGGAAGTGATGGTAATGACAATGGAAGTGATGGTAATGACAATGGAGGTGATGGTAATGACAATGGAGGTGATGGTAATGACAATGGAAGTGATGGTAATGACAATGGAAGTGATGGTAATGACAATGGAAGTGATGGTAATGACAATGGAGGTGATGGTAATGACAATGGAGGTGATGGTAATGACAATGGAAGTGATGGTAATGACAATGGAGGTGATGGTAATGACAATGGAGGTGATGGTAATGACAATGGAAGTGATGGTAATGACAATGGAAGTGATGGTAATGATAATGGAGGTGATGGTAATGACAATGGAAGTGATGGTAATGACAATGGAAGTGATGGTAATGACAATGGAAGTGATGGTAATGACAATGGAAGGTGATGGTAATGACAATGGAGTGATGGTAATGACAATGGAAGTGATGGTAATGACAATGGAGGTGATGGTAATGACAATGGAAGTGATGGTAATGACAATGGAAGTGATGGTAATGACAATGGAAGGTGATGGTAATGACAATGGAAGTGATGGTAATGACAATGGAAGTGATGGTAATGACAATGGAAGTGATGGTAATGACAATGGAAGGTGATGGTAATGACAATGGAAGTGATGGTAATGACAATGGAAGTGATGGTAATGACAATGGAAGTGATGGTAATGACAATGGAAGTGATGGTAATGACAATGGAAGTGATGGTAATGACAATGGAAGTGATGGTAATGACAATGGAAGTGATGGTAATGACAATGGAAGTGATGGTAATGACAATGGAAGTGATGGTAATGACAATGGAAGGTGATGGTAATGACAATGGAGGTGATGGTAATGACAATGGAGGTGATGGTAATGACAATGGAAGGTGATGGTAATGACAATGGAGGTGATGGTAATGACAATGGAAGGTGATGGTAATGACAACGGAAGTGATGGTAATGACAATGGAAGTGATGGTAATGACAATGGAGGTGATGGTAATGACAATGGAAGGTGATGGTAATGACAACGGAAGTGATGGTAATGACAATGGAAGTGATGGTAATGACAATGGAAGTGATGGTAATGACAATGGAAGGTGATGGTAATGACAATGGAGGTGATGGTAATGACAATGGAGGTGATGGTAATGACAATGGAGGTGATGGTAATGACAATGGAGGTGATGGTAATGACAATGGAGGTGATGGTAATGACAATGGAAGGTGATGGTAATGACAATGGAGGTGATGGTAATGACAATGGAAGTGATGGTAATGACAATGGAGGTGATGGTAATGACAATGGAAGTGATGGTAATGACAATGGAAGTGATGGTAATGACAATGGAAGTGATGGTAATGACAATGGAGGTGATGGTAATGACAACTGGAAGTGATGGTAATGACAATGGAAGGTGATGGTAATGACAATGGAGGTGATGGTAATGACAATGGAGGTGATGGTAATGACAATGGACGTGATGGTAATGACAACGGAAGTGATGGTAATGACAATGGAAGTGATGGTAATGACAATGGAGGTGATGGTAATGACAATGGAGGTGATGGTAATGACAACTGGAAGTGATGTAATGACAATGGAAGTGATGGTAATGACAATGGAGGTGATGGTAATGACAATGGAAGTGATGGTAATGACAATGGAAGTGATGGTAATGACAATGGAGGTGATGTAATGACAATGGAGGGTGATGGTAATGACAACGGAAGTGATGGTAATGACAATGGAAGGTGATGGTAATGACAATGGAAGTGATGGTAATGACAATGGAGGTGATGGTAATGACAACTGGAGGTGATGGTAATGACAATGGAAGTGATGGTAATGACAATGGAAGGTGATGGTAATGACAATGGAGGTGATGGTAATGACAATGGAAGTGATGGTAATGACAACGGAAGTGATGGTAATGACAATGGAAGTGATGGTAATGACAATGGAAGGTGATGGTAATGACAATGGAGGTGATGGTAATGACAATGGAGGTGATGGTAATGACAACGGAAGTGATGGTAATGACAATGGAGGTGATGGTAATGACAATGGAGGTGATGGTAATGACAATGGAAGTGATGGTAATGACAATGGAAGTGATGGTAATGACAATGGAGGTGATGGTAATGACAATGGAGGTGATGGTAATGACAATGGAGGTGATGGTAATGACAATGGAGGTGATGGTAATGACAATGGAGGTGATGGTAATGACAATGGAGGTGATGGTAATGACAATGGAGGTGATGGTAATGACAATGGAGGTGATGGTAATGACAATGGAGGTGATGGTAATGACAATGGAGGTGATGGTAATGATAATGACTTCACGGTGGCTTGAGTTGCAAAACGACACCCATGTTTCCATAGCAGTTATTCACTGAGCAGGGATTAGAAAAGTGATACATGTTTCGCCCTTAGTATCACATAGACGAAGTATGGTGGCACCGGGCGAAGTATAGTTTCACACGGGTGAAGAATGGTTTCACACGGGTGAAGAATGGTTTCACGCGGGTGAAGAATGGTTTCACGCGGGTGAAGAATGGTTTCACGCGGGTGAAGAATGGTTTCACACGGGTGAAGAATGGTTTCACGCGGGTGAAGAATGGATTCACGCGGGTGAAGAATGGATTCACGCGGGTGAAGAATGGTTTCACGCGGGCGAAGAATGGTTTCACGCGGGCGAAGAATGGTTTCACGCGGGTGAAGAATGGTTTCACGCGGGCGAAGAATGGATTCACGCGGGTGAAGAATGGTTTCACACGGGCGAAGTGTGGTATCATAAGAAAAAGCTTTTTGTGTATAGAGGATAGCACGTGTAATATATACAATACTACAGGCCTCTTGACATCTTGACAAGCGATAGTTTGTTGTTACACTGTGCTAAAAAAAATAGCCATAATAATTACAACCCGCGGCGGGGACCAGGGATTGAGTTATACCTATCCATGGCACAAAAACCTGGGCTGAATTGTAGAGACCATGAGTTGCCCATGCAGCATGATCTCTCTCTCTCTCGGCCTGCCTAGTTTGCTCCAGAGGCAAGGTAATGGTACACTGTTGAGGTAAAGTCATTTAGTACAACTCTGTTTATATTTAAAATCCAATTCACCGTAAACGGACAAAGGGTATTATATAACAAGAAAAACAAACTACATGCAACGAAACCTCAAAGGTATACCACTAAACATTTATATGAAGTAGTTTGAAAGAAGTGGCGTGAATATTAAAAATGAACTTAAAAATGCGCATAAACTAAAAAGAAAAAAAAAACACTTCAGGTGACTCAAATGTTGACTTCTCGTCCTTGACATATGGACGTAAATTACAAGTACCTCACTAGTTGGAGTGAGTTCGCCTGATAGCGTGGGACACTGGTAATAGGGACAGCTAGCCCACACAGAAAACCAACTAGACACACCCTAGAGAGATATTTTCTTTAGCCGGGTCTATCATCCACCGGAACCCACGACTATGGAATGTAGACAGACAATTACTAGTCTATGTTTCTCCTTTATCAACATACAACATACTCAATGAACATGGTCAGTTATAAATAGACCTGGGTGGGACTACGCGAAATAGTTAGGGAGTCACGAATAGTCACGTAATTAGTCCGGCAATGGCCAATGGCGATGTCTCTTTATATTTTGCTATGAAATGTAATCAGTTAGTTAGTTATATATAGAACAGTTTGCCCTAAAGGTGAGCGTTCTCAGCACGCCTACAACATTGTGCGTGCAAGTTTGCTATGATGTTGTTTGGGACTTCTGATCATCATGATCAAGTTCCATCTCCGCAATTAAAGTTGGGTGTAAAAAGTTGACAGCATCCTCTGTTCTGTGGTTTCATGGCGCACTTTGACAGAGGATACCGGAGATTCATTACACCTGATCTTTAATGCGGAGATGGCTCCTGATGATGATCATGATGACAAGGGAATCCCCAGCTGTAACCTTCACCCTTCTGTCTTCTTTGAGAGAGACAATTAGTAAAGCAGAGATAAAACTATAGGACAGTGGTTCTCAACCTGTGGGGAATTCCTCCCCACTCAGGGGGGGGGGGGGGGGGGAATTTTAGGGTTTCCAAGGGGGGGGGGGGAATTAATATTATTTCAAGATCGCGTTAATACAAGAACCGATTACTTGATATTGTTTTTCCCATTATACTGTACGGTTCTGTACGTCTCACCCTTCTAAAATTCATTTTATAAAGTAAGTAGACCCACAAATCACGTTTTATGTGGACGTCTAGACTTGTTTTAGTATGTGCTATTAAATTTAGCTTCCATTATTACGTATACTGTGTAGGGGTGGGGGCGGAATCTTTAGGTAGGAAATACGAAAGAGGGGAACGACATTCTGAAAATATGGTGAAGGGGGGCACGGGCCAGAAAAGGTTGAGAACCACTGCTATAGGAGGTAGCATTACGAAAATGAAAACAGGTAAATGTGACTACTGCGAAAAATTTTGCGTTTCGACCATAGTGATTTTCATCAGGGACAATGTACAATGGCCTAACAATATGCGATACCAATACTTTTTCTGTTTACGTTTTAATTTTTGCATGAATTTGTCTAATTTCATGTTTTTGTTTTAAGAAGATCCATTTGTCTTATTCCTGATGAAGATCACTAAGATTGGAAAAATAGTTCCGTTGCTTTGTGGTATAACTTATTTTTACGTTATTATTATCATTGTTTACACAAAGTGGAGAGTGGAAAAGAAGAAGTAACAATGACATTTATGATCTGTTTAAGTCCCCGCTAATCACTGGTATTATGAAGGCTAATAGACTACAATGGCTGGGGCATATAGAAAGAATGGAAGACAATAGGGAAACAAAACTCGCTTACACTCAGGAAATAAATGACCATAGACCCCGAGGTAGACCAAGAAGACGGTGGAGAGATAATATATATACAGATCTACAAGCACTTGGAATCAACGACTGGCAAGAGCAGGTCAACCAGAGAGACGAATGGAGACGGCTTGTATCTGCAGCAAAGAACCTCAATGGCTCGGAACGCTGAAGAAGAAGAAGAAGAAGAAGAAGGAGAAGAAGAAGAAGAAGAAGATTATCAATATCATAGTTATGTTTAGTCTGTGATTTCCGTTTGCCAGATTTGCGTTCATTGTAAGGTATGTGCACTGTGCTGTGTTTATTCACTGTTTATTATCTCTCACTTTTTCACAGACGCCACTAATAACGAAAATAATAATTAATACCTGACTGTTTAAATTTTCTATTGTGCCATTGTTATATTCTGCTGTAGCCGTTACTTCTCTTATTTATTATTATTAGATAGCAGTACAAAGAGAAAAATATGACAGAAAATGAGAGACAGAAATAAAGACTGGGAGAAGGAGACGAAGCAGATGTGGACAAACAAGAGGGCAAGAGAGACAATGAAAATATCAAGAGCGAGAAAAAGAAAGACAGCGTGTCTGAGACACAGTGACATATCCAGACACCGACATATCAAAGAAACACCATAGGGCCTCAAATATAACACTTCGAGAGACTGATAGTTGAACGGAAATCGTTTTTCTTCTAATCAGCAGAAACGATGCATTTAGCTATTAACGGCAGGTGAAAAGTAAGAAGGGGAGATGCAAAAGAGCGATTAAAAACAGGGCGTGAAAAATAAATGAGAGGTTAATAAACTCTAATAGCCAAGCAAATATAGAGAGATGCAAACACAGACAGCGGTGAATGAAAAAACATATCATCTTGCAGGAGTCATCTAATTACACGCAGTTTCACATTTATCAGAATTAACGGGATTCATCGCCAACGGAAACTATAAAACTTCCTGGCAACAAACAAGTGTACACGCCAACCCGCGGGTGTCACTGGCAGGCCGCACGTAGGCCGGGTTCTCAGACCAAACCACCAAATGGTGATTTAAAAAAAAAGTCCAATAGCAAAATCCTGCTTAGGTGTAGGAAGTGTTGAGTTCACCGGCCAGCTGGACTAACATGTTGACTTCTTGTCCTTGACTTGGGGACATAAATTACAAGTACCTCTGAAATCGGAGTGGGTTCGCTTGATGGTGAGGAATACCGGCAATATAGCAAGTTACTCCACACGCAAAAATCAGTCCAATGCACTAAAAAGTAGTGTCTGGAAGTGTCTGTTAGTGCCATCAGTTTTTGATGGGCGGAGTGCAGGAAGGAGTGTATGGTGAATTTTTCCATTCCGTAACGAATGACGAAAGCTGGCAACAAACCCAAACACACAAAATGGCAGCATGTTAAAAAGCTAGCAGAAGCTTTTTCTTCTTCTTTCGTTCGCCTGAAATATGTCTATAACTGCAATGTTGTCTCTTGTATGAATCTAACAGCCTTTTTTTTAGTTCACTCAGCGGTCCATAGAGTTTATCTTCCACTGGCTAGCAGAAGCAATAGCCATCCATTTACAGAAGCCAACTCTGTGCAAACAGACATCCATGATAGCTGCCTCGATGCTTATGTCGTCCCTTCTAAGATTAACACAGCAACAGCAAAGAACTCGTTGAAATATATAAACAAATGAAAGTAACGTCCTCACCTTGTAACTGTGAATTAATACTAAGACCGTCATATGGCAATAGCCAGTTTAAAATTACCGTAGTAGATAATTCAAATTACTGTGTATTTTTCAGCTTGAAGGATTTATCTACTAGTAATTACTTTAGTTTATGCTGTGTGATTTCTGCAGTTTATACCTGACGAGATTGATTGATTGATTGATTGATTTAGGAACCTGACGAGATATGAACGTCAATACACGAAGCCCATAAGCGGGCACTCTCTCGCAGTGTATGCTTCAACTCGACACTGCAGGGTACAAGAGGAACAAGCTAAGATGATATGAAAGTACCTGACGAGATGCAGCGAAATATGCTAGACAATAAATCGTGCAATCTATTGTTTATGTCTTCGTCATTCAAATCACTGTCTGGCAGCGCTCATGCCGGTAGTAGCGATACCTAAAACTTGTATTACACAGAAAATCAATTTGAGAACTATTTGAGGCCACTAAGACAGTTCACATATAAACACACATAGTATTGTTCGGCGCTCATAGAAGGAGTAGAAGTAAGTAGAAGAAATTAGAGGACGCACTAGACAACATACAATTTGAAAGCTATAGTTACCGACCTGGATCGAACCTGTCACCTCCAAATAACGACGGCGCCTCGCTGCAGGAACAAATGTACTTCGACGCATGACCAACTGGAGTGTCTAGCTGGTCATGCGTCGAAGTACACTTGTTCCTGCAGCTAGGCGCCGTCGGCATTTGGAGGTGACAGGTTCGATCCCGGTCGGTAACTATTATAGCTTTCAAATTGTATGTTGTCTAGTGCGTCCTCTAATTTCTTCTACTTCCTTCTTTTCCTTCTATGCGCGCCAAACAATACCATGTGTGTTTATTTGTGAACTACCTAAAGCTGAAGCAGTTTCTCGCTGTGGGTCTTTGATGTGATAGTGCCATCACAATTTGTAGACTCGAGAGCTAGGAGGAATAGTTTGAGAGGTCACGGTGTCCGTTTCAGGTTCAGAGGGCACCGGTTCAATCCCCGCACAGGGCTGGGACTTTTCCCAAGAACTATAGGTATCTAATGACATCACACGCCCCCTGGTCTCTTGGGTGGTGTGGTAGGATACATATCCTTGTCGGTTAAGGGCGAAAAACTGGATACTCTGTGTTCAAATTGTGCAAGTTAAAGATCCCTCGGCAGTTGAAATCCAAAGAGTTGGCGAGAAGGAAACCTCCCTACTGGTAGGTAGAGCCCGTTACATGGGATGGAGTGATGGAACCTATCTTGAGGAAGTAATCCTGACACAAATACGTTTCGAAATCGGATACACTGGCCTTTGAGATGAATTACCAGGTCTGAATACTCTGTTCGAATGAGGAACGAAGAAATAGAAGACATTTGTAGAGAAACATAATCATAGAGAAACATAGTCACTGGCGCCACTCGACATGGCACATGACTATAACGATGATTATAACTGTACATTAACTACAATGTGATTTGTGTGGAAAAAGCAAGAGTTAAACTCTAAAATTCGAATGTGTATCTCCCAACACACACATTTTTGTATACCGACTTGTGTCATCCGTTTAATTTTTTGATGAATCTACTGACTTACATAACAATAATTAAATTACCCAAAACTAGAACAAATTATCTATCGTTTGATGCAAATAGAAAGAAAAAAAAAATTAAGTTGCTATTACAACGACTTTACACCTTCAATATACCGATACTCTTTATGAAGCACTCGGTTTGTCCTGGTTTACTTCGCTGTTTTATGTATTCCTGCAAAGCCTTAGGGTGAATTGGTGGTGATGGTAAGGGTGTGGGGAAGGAGAGGGTGGGGGTGATGGAGTCATTGGTAAATTAAGCAACTGGGTACATGACATTTCATGTATATTTGATATCAATTAATAAGCATATTTTGCATAGGAGATCATAGAATTTCCCTAAACTAAAATATATTCCCTACCTTATGATACAAACCAAACATTTTAAAATTTGTTATTACCAAAACTATACACCTTCAAAATACCGATATTCTTTTTGAAACAGCGTTTCTGCTTGTTTACCCCTCGTCTTTGGGTATTCCTTCAAAGCCTAGAATGAAGATGGGGGAACCCTTGAGTCATCTGCAGATTAAGCGACTGAGTACGTGACAATTCTTGTTTATTTGATACGTTAATAAACATATTTGTTTCTGGCGGCACCCGAGAGATACAGCAAAGGTATTTGTTGTTTGTTTAGCGGACACGAATATTTTGCTTCCACGCGACTTTATACGGATGTGAAGAGAATGATTGAATCGTTATTTTAATCTTGTCGGGTACGTGCGTCAGAGGCGTTACTAGAGGTTAGTAGAATGTGTGTGTGTGTGTGTGTGTGTGTGTGTGTGTGTGTGTGTGTGTGTGTGTGTGTGTGTGTGTGTGTGGGTGGGTGGTGAGGTTGGGGGGGGGAGCGGTGTACGTGTGTTTACGGATCTCTTTTTTAGCCGTGCCAAAGAAGGATTGTTAAGACTGTTGCATGTATAGGGTGTAGTTTTAATGACTATGCAGTGTTGGAAAATATTGCCGGTCCAAGTTTTGTATTTACCTATTATGTTGCATGAACTTTACAGCGGGTGGATACAAAACTTGGACCGGCAATATTTTCAAACACTGCACAGTCATTAAAAATACACCCTGTACTTTACAGGATGTCACAATCAACCTCAGCTTTGTTGACTGTGTGATTTACTAGGCAATTTTTACGTTCAGTAGTTTTCCATTCAAACTACTCAGCGTAATCTTGCCAGGAAATCAACAATCAGCTGAAACATGCTGATGTTGACAGCGATGTCCTGTAAAGGATATGCGAAAAAAAAGAAGTTTGCCATTGATTTCTGAACGATCAACTCTCAAACCATCAAAATCAAAGCAAGGCCACATGCTTCCAAATCGCCCGCAGCTTATTTCGAACCCTCGACTCGGTGTATCGGGGCATTGTGTTACGTGTCCCCTGTCCCTACCCCACAGCGCCATTCTGGGGTCAGCATGGCTGAATGGATAAGAACGCGCGCTCTTACACATCCGGTGTGCTGATGCCGAGGTAAGGGGTTCAACCCCTACACCGGACAGTTGGACTAACATGTTGACTTCTCGTCCTTGACTTGGGGACGTAACTTACAAGTACCTTAGAAGTCAAAGTGAATCGCCTGATGGTGAGGGTCACTGGTAATAGGGAAAACTAACCCACAAGCAAAAATCCACCCAGTGCTACTAGAAGCACTGTGTATGGACTACGCTTGAGTTCAACGCGAGCGAGCGCAAAAAATAAATAAATAAATAAATAAATAAATAAATAAATAAATAAACAAAAAATTAAACACTTACATATTCAAGACCAAGGCATAATGAGATGGGATGATCGGTTCCCTTTCTACACCGTTTTTCTTTTCCCTGCCTGGTGTTACAAAGGTATGGGTTCATTTCCGGACTCGATTCTTCCGTTTTACGACTGCAGTTTATCAGAAGATTCCTGGGGGTCGTCGCCAGAGGGGTCGTCGATGGAGCTAAGGAGTTCGTGATCTGTGCTATGCTCTCGGCAGGCGGGGTGCCATTCTCAGGAGCCACACCGAGCCAGATGACGGAAACATGGTGCAATGGAATCGAGAGTGAGAGAGAGAACAAGAGTGAAAGGGGAAAAGAAGAGGGATAGAAAGAGGGAAAGAGAGAGTGAGTGAAGAGAGAGAGAGAGAGAGAGAGAGAGAGAGAGAGAGAGAGAGAGAGAGAGAGAGACAGACAGACAGAGAGGCGCGCCTTTGAAAGTAAAGAGATCGGCACAAGACACCTACAGCATAGACTGAACAGGAACCGTCACGGCCAGCACAAGGTCTGACACACTTGATGATGATAACCATTGAAATAAAAAAAAAAATAAACATAAATAATTTGCCCCTAAAAAGTTTCCCGCTACAAGTGTGTAATGTGATAAGGGCATCAAATTATGTAAGCCTGAGATTGCATGCTTGAAGTCGGACACGCCAACCTTTCATGTATAAACTGGGTGTGAAGCACTTCCCTCGAAAGAGGCACGAAGAAGAAGAATAATTTACTCTTTGATGATCGCATAATTTCTATGTTTCATTACCTCGTAACCTTTTTAGAAGAAATCCGTATCAGTATTTGTTGCGGGATCACGTGTACTTTGTCACGCGCTTACCAAAAAAAGGCAAATACATATCAACGACTACAGCCGTTTAAAAAAAATGAAGATATACGAGTACATGTCAATAACAATAACAACAAATACAAATATAATGAAACGTATTAGCTGGCACTACGGGATCAAGCTGGTATGATATAGTAATAAAAACATCGGGAAACATGAGATATCTTATGACGTTTGGAAACCGTCAGATTAAGCAGACATGAAAGAAACATGGCGGCGTCAGGTGAAGGTCAGGGCGGTGAAAACGTGTAGAACTTGGTTTAATCAACAAACTTGAATTCAAGGGGAGTTTCCGTGGCGAAATGTTTATGCCTACCTTGCGCATCGAAGGTTGTATGTTCGATTCCAGACTACACCATTAGGTTCACGAGTGCAATATTCACGGAAACTCCTGGGGGGTTGTGGCTGGAGCAAAGGAAAGCATGCTTTGTGGGACGTTTTCGGCAGAGAACAAGCCAAGGGAAATAAACTCCAGTGCAATGAAGTGGATTCTCTTGACTTGTAAACTGTTTTTAAACCTAAATTCAAGTGTTTAGTTTAATTTAGTTTAGTTTAGAGCTGCGACCAACATATTCGAGCTATGCCAAACGAATGTGGGCTGTGACAGACAGTTTAGAGCTGCGACCAACAAATTAGAGCTATGACAAACAGATTTGGGCTGTGACAGACAGTTTAGGGCTGCGACCAACATATTAGAGCTATGACAAACAGATTTGGGCTGTGACAGACATTTTAGGGCTGTCACAAAAAGTTTAGGGCTGTGACAGGCAGTTTAGGGCTGTGAAAAAAAGTTTAGGGATGTGACAGACAGTTTAGGGCTGTGACAAACATATTAGAGATATGACAAACAGATTTGAGCTGTGACAGACAGTTTAGGGCTGTGACAGACAGTGTAGGGCTGTGACAGACAGTGTAGGGCTGTGACAGACTAACTCACCTCCAGGGCTGTAGCTGAGAGCAGGACGTGTGTGGACTGAGTAACGTCGGCCGCGTGGATGGCGTTGTGGTAGGGAGTGTCTCGATGATAGTGGTCTTCCACATGCATCAGGTAGGTGACCAGCGTGTGTGGAGCGATCTTGAAGGTCTTCATCAGGTCCCGCTCCTGGGGATTTACAGTTTAATAACTTGTACCAGCAGTCAGAAGAGACATTAAAAAAAAAGTTGCATATCCCTTAAAGGATGTTGCAGCCAACACCAACATTTTTCAGCTGTTGATGATATTTTTGGCAAGATTACGCTCAGTAGTTTGTCATTGCTTTCTGAGCGACCGGCTCACATACCCCGTCCCTTACAGGATGTTGCAGTCAACACCAACATTTTTCAACTGTTGATGATATTTTTGGCTCAGTAGTTTGCCACTGCTTTCTGAGCGACCGGCTCACATAACCCGTAAGTAACCAACGCGACGCGATAAGCAAAGATGCATTACAGACGTTAAATTTGGAATCATCATCATGTTTCATACCGATAAGTGGGGGTTCATGTTTCGGCATCCCATACGATCACCAGAGTCGTGGATCAGCTTAATGTTTTTGTCTCGATTCTACCACGCGACTTTCCATTGTTCTTTTCCCATCAATCTTGCCTGTTGTCACTAAGTTTTCCAATTTATTTCTTCTCAAATTGTGCCCAAAAATGTTTGACTCGACGTCTAATTTATCTAATTAGTTAACGATTTTCATTTGTTTCTTGTAGGACTTATTAGGGAGTCTTCGTGGCGAAGTTGTCAAGCCGTTTAACTCGGGCTCCGAAGTTTCTGGGTTCGATTCCGGGCCGTGTCTTTCGGTTCACGAGTTAAACTTTTCGGAGACTCCTGTGGGTCGTCGCTAGAGCTACGGAGTTCGTGCTTTGTGCGACGCTTTCCGCGCTGCGGAAAGAGACCAAGCCATATGGGATAAACACCCGGTGCAATGAAGTCGACCCTGTCGACTTTTAAGCGACTTCTTTTTAGGACTTATTAGATTTTCTGTATGTCTATGGTATTCTTTCTATTTTCCCCAGAAACCATATTTCCACTGTCATTAGATGTTTCTCAGCTTGTCTACTTATTGTTCATGTTTCACGTCAAATAAAACAGAACATGTTCTATCTAATACTTCAACAATCATGTTCTCGTTGTAATTAACATCGTTTTATTGATCAGCATTTATTCCATCTTGCAAAAGGCTACCTTTGCCATAACGATTCTTGTTCTAATCTCTTCAAGGCACCTCGAATCTCATGCTATGATTGTTCGGTGATTTAAAAACAAATAATAATCTAGATTATCCCAAGCAATGACAACACAATGCGCACACTGTATACTGTGCTACTCCCATATGTTTATAGACCCCTCGACACTTGCTAAGTGATGTGGCCTGTATCACGACAGCCGCCTTTACTTTCCCAAAACATTCTTGGTACACATTTTCATAACTATCATGTGCCATGCCGGTAAGCGTGCGCGGTCATGTTTTGCCATCTCACCCGATCATCAGAATCGTGGATCAGCTCAGCGTTCCTGTCTCGTCCATACAAAGTGGCCACGCCATCCGGGTATTCACTTCTCTGTCCTCCCCTTGTTCTCTTTCCTTCGATCTTGCCAGTTGTCACCAAGGTCTCCAATTTATTTCTTCTCATAACGTGACAAAAAAATTGTGACTGTCTATGTCTAATTTCTCTAATCAGTTTACAGTTTTCATTGGTTTTTCTGTCTCTCCATGGTATTCTTTGCATTTTCCCCAGAAACCACATTTCCATCGCCATCAGATGTTTTTCAGCTTGTCTGCTCATTTTCCACGCTTCACATCCACACAGAATCACAGGTTCTATGTCGCACCTCAATACTGTTTTTCTCGTT
Organism: Cepaea nemoralis; assembly: GCA_014155875.1. Lineage (NCBI taxonomy): Eukaryota > Metazoa > Mollusca > Gastropoda > Stylommatophora > Helicidae > Cepaea > Cepaea nemoralis. The sequence goes on from JACEFZ010007522.1 coordinate 78,391, forward strand.
GCAAATGACATCTTTTTATTGGTCAGTATGTTTTCCATCTGGTAAAAGGCTGCCTCCGTCATGGCGATTCTTGTTCTAATCTCTTCAAGGCATCTCCCATCAGATGTTTTGACTGTTCTGAGATAACAGTACCCATTTTAGGCTCTGTCGATCTGGGAGTCCAAGTAAATTAAAAAAAAAAAAAAAAAACCGAAATCGCCCAGCTGCGGGTCGAACCCTTGACCACGAGATGAGTTATCTAGCCATTAGGTGTCGGTAACATGAAGTAAAATAGTCACAGATAAAATACCTGAAAAATGGTGTAGGTGACACAAGTCAATGGCCTGGTATTTGAGTATTCGTAAATCTTGAACATGTCCACTCCCCATTTGTTCACATCGTTGAGTATCTGATGAGAAATATAACAAGAAAACATAACTCCACTAGAAGATTCATAATGTATACTGTTATTATTAACTGATTTATTGTCAAAAGATAATACTTCACCAGATGTGATCTTCCATTTAAACAGAAGGATGATATATCGCCACACTAGGGTTATCGAGTTATCTGTTGTTTTTCGTGGTATCTTCCGCAATGTCAATATTCAGTGAGCGGAAATTTACATTATAATTGTTCATTTGTTTGTACCATTTAGTCCAAACCTGCTTTTTTGTTTGGCACTGAATCAGGTAAACTACTTAAATATGTGTAGCATTTAGCTGTTCATCGTACGTGTCATTGTCGTTAGCCAATCGACGCATCCCTGGGGAGATCATAATGAATTTAACCAATCAACGAAAGATTCGCATGGTTCATGCTGAATTTAACCAAGCAAGGAAAGATTCGCATGTTCACACTGCACCCAACCAATCAAAGCATCCCTGAGGAGGATTCAAAATGCATGTAACCAATTAAAGCATCAGTAAGATGGGTTCATAATGCATGTAACCAATCAAGGCATTATTGAGGCGGGTTCCATAATGCACGTAACCAATCAAAGCATTGCCGAGGTGGGTTCATAATGCATATCCGGGAAGGTTAACCCGGTCAACAAATGCCCGCAGAAGTCGGATGTGTCGGCCTAACGGCGCAAGAACGCAGCTCTGCTGTAAACAGGCACAACGCAGTCACATCCGAAAAAAAAAAATCCAGATGAACGCAGCAGAAGAAGAAGATAATGCATATAACCAATCGAAGCACCATTCAGGTGATATATACTCAATTTCACCAATGAAATAATCAGTTGTGAAGTAAATGCAAGTATTATTCGGGTGGTTCACAATGCATTTAACAAATCAAGTATCATTAAGGTGGTTCGTGCTGCATTTAACCAATAACAATATCAGTTGGGTGGCCCATATTTCATTCAACCAATCAAGTATCAGTGGGATGGTTCATACAACATTTCACCAATCACAGTATAGTTCAGGTGGTTCATACTGTATTCAGCCAATCACAGCATGAGTCGGGTATTTCTCACTGCATATTAATTATAATTCGGCCATTCAAAGAAAGCATCGTTCAGTGGTTGTGATATAGACATACTGATTCTCTATGAACATAACGTACAAATCAACTCTTTCTTTTCATATTTCTCTCTTTCTCTCGTACTCTCATGTTCTCCCCTTTCCCCCTTCTTTTGACCAATGCTGATAGTTTCGCAATATTTACATAATTTTTTTCCATACTTTTCAACATATACTTATCATACCTTTTATACCCATCACACTTGTCATACTTATTACACTTTTCATACTTATCATACTTATCATACTTTTCATACTTATCACACTTTTCATACTTTTCATACTTTACTTATAATACTTTTCATACGTATCACACTTTGCATATTTATCACACTTTTCATACTTATCATACTTTTTATACTTATCACACTGTTCATACTTTTCACACATACCATACTTGTCACACTGACCATGTGGGGAGCGGCGGTAGTACAGTGGCTATCACTAAGGTGATCACTAACCAATCACAATATCAGTTGGGTGATCCATATTGTATTCAACCAATCAAGTATCAGTGGGATGGTCCATACAACAATTCACCAATCACAGTATAGTTCAGCTGCCGATCCTACGGTCACGTGTTGAAATATCCTTCACGGCAGACATTTTGTGGGTGTGCTAACCTAGAGTGACTTGCCCCGCCTACAATGGGTACCACAGAATTACATGGGAAGAACAGGCGGCCGGCGTGTTGTTGATCACATCAACTATTGAGTGCAGACCAGTTAAACATAGACCCATCGCCATATATACCCAATTAGCTTCCCGGCATGAAAAGTGGTCCATTAAATACTTAAAGCACATATTTGCATGTCCTTTGCAGGACGTTGCGGTCAACCCCAAGTTTGATGTTCTATGCAATTTTACGCTCAGTACATTAGCCATCTCTGTGGCGATGGGGTTACGAATGCGATTCGTAATCCCGCATAACACGTTCGAAATATGGCTGCGGGCGATTTGGAAGCAGACCGTTTTGCGCTGGTTTCCATACAATGGTATGTGTGCCGGTCGTGCAGAAAGCAACGGCAAACTACTGAACGTAAACTTGCCCAGGAATCACAAACAGCCAAGCAATGCTGGAGATGACTGCTACGTCCTGTAAAGGATATGCAACTAACTTTAACTTAACTATGCCTTGGCTTTCTGAACGAGAAATCAACGTTTAAGTCCCTATCACTTTTTTTTTTTTTTGCATATCCTTTACAGGACATTGCTGGCAACACCAGCATCTTTCAGCTGTATGATGATTTCTTGGCAAGATTACGCTCAGTAGTTTGCCATTGCTTTCTGAGCGGCCGGCTCATATACCCCGTAAGTTACCGATGCGATTCGAACCACTGCTGATTCTCACCGTCATCACGTAACCCACGAGAGTAAACGAGATTACGGAGAAAAGTCATAACCTCTAAGCCACGAAGCCGGCTCCCTATAACTAGTGTAGGGAATTATCTAGTTACCCGCTGTCAGCGTGGAGGAAGATAATTAGCGAGGCTCATATCCATTCAGCCACGTTGGTCTCTGACCCCCTTCCCCCAATATGGTAATTTATGACAACTCTCCCCCCCCCCCCCCCCCCTGCCTCTCTCTCTCTCTCTCTCTCTCACACACACACACACACACACACACACACACACACACACACACACACACACACACACACACACACACGTGTGTCTTTTTCTTCTTCAGCTTTCCGAGCCATTGAGGTTCTTTGCTGCAAATACAATCTGTCTCCATTCGTCTCTCTGGTTGACATTCTCTTGCCAGTCGTTGATTCCAAGTGCTTGTAGGTCTGTATATATATTATCTCTCCACCGTCTTCTTGGTCTACCTCGGGGTCTACGGTCATTTATTTCCTGAGTTTAAGCGAGTTTTGTTTCCCTATTATCTTCCATTCTTTCTATATGCATCAGCCATTGTAGTATATTAGCCTTCATGATACCAGTGATTAGCGGGGACTTAAACACACACACGTCGTTGAAACAAATTGCCAGACATACCTTCGTGAGGTCTTCCTTGTGTGGTGTGTCCACCCCGTGAGTCGGGACGATCCCAGTGAAGCTGTTTGCATGTTTTAGCTTCCTCAAGCCAGAAATCTGGCACATGGGCCTGCTCTTCTCACTGGCCTTGTCCTTGGCACTTTGTTCTGCATGTTCGACCTTGAGAGTCGGGAGATCAAGTTCTTGCTGTTTATCTGGTTGAGAAAAATAAACATAATCATACAATGAAAGCGTTGGTACTGAATAGATCGAGAATACGAGAGAACAGTATAACTAGAGAAGCTTTAGCCTGGAATTCAGAAGGCAAAAGAACCAGAGGAATAACTAAAAGCTCACGGAGAAGATAAATAGAAACAGAAATGAAGAAGATGGAAAGGACATGAACGTAGCTGCAAAATGTATACAATTGTGAGACCTATACTCATGGATTAATGAGGGTACATTCAGTCACACTCGCTACCGCCATAGTTAAAAGTTATTATGCCTTTTTAAAGCACAAACTATCGTCTGTCAAGACGGCAAGGTGCCAATGATGATGATTCAAAGAAATTAGCTCACAAAGATAACTGGTTATTCGCAGCAGAAAAAAAAAGAAGACCGTACATATTATTCGGGCACACAAGAAGGGATAACTGGAGTAGGTCATGTCACAGGGAAAGCTGAGCTGAACAAAAAAAGGGGTGGGGCGGGGGGGGGGGGGCGGGAGCTGGAGAGATCGAGACAGAAGATTCTGGATGGTTTGACATCATGTAATGGGGGGACATCGAAATTACTGGCAGTAAACGAGATAGGAGGCTGTGGACAGACACGACAACTAACGTTAAAGGCATGGGTTATATGAAGAAGAAGATACACAATCGAATAGTTATAGTGTGTGCTGGAGAAGAGGAGTCAGTTGTGTGGGTTCAATCCTCAGAAGAGACAGTAGAGACAGAAGAGACAGCAGCCACGGCAGAGATAGAAGAGACAACACACACACACACACACACACACACACACACACACACACACACACACACACACACACACACACACAGAGAGAGAGAGAGAGAGAGAGAGAGAAAGAGAGAGAGAGAGAGACAACAGAGACGGCAGAAACTGGAAAGACAGCAGAGACAACAGAGACGACAGAAACAGGAAAGACAGCAAAAGTCGACAGAGACAGCAGAGACAGCAGAAACAGGAGAGACAGCAGAGACGGCAGAGACAGCAAAGACGGTAGAGACGGCAGAAACAGCAGAGACGCAGAGACGGCAGAGACAGCAGAGACAGCAGAGACGGCAGAGACAGCAGAGACAGCAGAGACAGCAGAAACAACAGAGACAGCAGAGACGGCAGAGACAGCAGAGACGGCAGAGACAGCAGAAACAGGAAAGGCAGCAGAGACAGCAGAAACAGCAGAGATAGCATTGCTTTTTTCCCAATCAGTCCAGCCTGGGAGTCAACCCATTCTCATAAATGTGGGTGCCATACAATGTTTAGTTTTCTAGGAATTGTCTTGGAAGGAAAGACGAGAGAAAAGAGAACCGGACACCCCAGCTCATAAATCATGTCACAGAATATATGAAGGCCTAACGGGACTACCTACCATCACCCATATAAATAAAGAAGTGACCAGACAGCTGAACATAGCGCCACTGCAAGCGGCGATCAATATACTAAGAGTTAACTTGCAGGTCAGCACGGCAGAATGGATAAGACCACTAGCTCTTAAACTGCCGATGTGCTGATGCTGAGGTAACGGGTTCAACCCTTACACTGGTCAGTTGGACTAAAATGTTGAATAATCGTCCTTGACTTGGGGGTGAAAATTACTAGTACCTTAGAAGTAGAAATGGGTTCGCCTGATGGCGAGGGACACTGGTAGTAGGGGAAAATAATCCACGCGCAAAAACCAGTCCAGTGCATTAGAAGCAGTAACACGTGTATGTATATGAACTAAGTTTGAGTTCAAAGCGAGTGAACGCAAAAAAAAAAAAAAAAATTGCCGAGGTGATGACAGTTTAATAGTATAGATTGACGTTTGCAATGTCACGACTTCACACTGAGGTGTCCCCAGGATTAAGTTCTGGCTTGGATCTATGCCATCCTAGGACGTCAAAATGAAACAGTACACCGGTACCTGCTTAACTTGTAATATACCCGGTGTTCCCTAGGTGTTTTCACCCCGGTGAATCTAGACACCGCCCAACTGCTATACCCAGATAATAGGTTTAACAACAACCATTTCTCTATACGCTGTATTTTTTTAATGACTGTGGGGTTTTTGAAAATATCGCCGTTCCAAATTTTGTATTCACCCTCTGTGAACTCATGCAACATAAAAGATAAATACAAAACTTGGAACGGCAATATTTTCAAAAACCCCACAGTCATTAAAATACACATTGTACAACCTCTCCTGTTTAGAATGTGCGCATAAACTATACGGTATATCGAGTCTTCTCTCTTGTTCGCCTTCAAAATCAGGTTGATGGTTTTGTGTCCATTTGCCATGCTATGGGAGTGTGAAGGGTTAGGATCATTACATTTTGTATCCCATTTTCCGCTTTGTTATAATCATACGCGCAAATTTGATTACACACGTGTCCAGTCCATAACAAGGAAACAGATGAATGTCTTTTATATAGCAATGTAGTGTATTGCTTTTCGTGTAGTTGTATCGGTGTATGTTAGTTGTGTGTGTGTGTGTGTGTGTGTGTGTGTGTGTGTGTGTGTGCATGTTTGTGTGTGTGTGTGTGTGTGTGTGTGCGCGTGCGTGTGTGTGTGTGTGTGTGTGTGTGTGTGTGCTAACGAAGGCTATGGCCGCAAAGTCCATTTTGTTACTCCTAATTGTCTTCTAGTAAAGTTAACAGTTTAATTCTCGTTATTTTCGGGGAGTTATTGATCACATGTTATAGGCCCGAATGTACGGAGTTAAAGGTAGCCACTCTTTCCCTCTCATAGAGGACGTAAGCGCAGTCTTAGAACCCATGTCCGACAGCGCTCACAGCAATCTCAACATAACCCTCTAATGATTACACCAACGGGGTCGCTGTTTTCAGTATCATCATCATCATCATCATCATCATCATCATCATCATCATCATCATCATCATCATCATCATCATCATCATCATCATCATCATCATCATCATCATCATCATCCAGAGCCTTGCCGGCTGGCGTGGCGGATCATGCCTCTCCACAAATTACGATCTCCAACGACATGGATCAGTTCGTGTGTTGACTCCCTTCCGAGCCATGACACAAAACTGTCAAGAATCTTCTCACGCTGTTTTCCTCGATCTCTCTTTCAGCTAATCTTTCCGGTTGTCACAACATGTTCCAGTTTTTGTCTTCTGATAACGTGGCCAAAAAACGAGGACTGCCTCTTTCTGATATTGGTGATATGTTGTCTTTGTGACTCAGCTTCTCCTAAAATGTCCAGATTGCTAATTTTGGCTGTCCAATTAATTTTCAGCATTCTTTTATAAAACCACATCTCTACGGCTTCCATGGATTTTTTGTTTCGCCTGTTTACTAATTGTCAAAGATTCGCAGCAGTATGTTAAAACTGGTCCCATGTAACATGCAAGAACAACATGTTTTCAGTACAACTGTGATATATTCGCTGACTGGCTGCTCCATCTGACATCAGTTTTACCTATTTAGGACAAGGGTTAGATTACCGCATCAACATATACTAAACATTATGTTCTGGGCAATTGAGCTCGGATTTATAAACTTTGCCAGTGTGGAGGTTCCACAAGTCTACTTTATTTTAGGATTTTCAACCGCAGAATGGTTTTTTAACGTGCCCAATGTGCACACTGGTAATTCTATCTTCTCGCCAAATCTGAGAAATAAAGCACCCAACCAATGACAAACAGACGCTGTCGTCTTAGAGCGTACCCAACAAATGATCATTGTCTTGTCCTGGTGTTACTGAATAAATACCTTTGTGAATTGGCCTCTTGCAGTCCTTTGATATTGGGCATTTTAGTCGTTCATTTAATTCTTAGCATTCTACATAAAGGTCACACCTATGTGGTGTCAAGTTTCCTTTATTTTATTATCATCATCATCAAGTGTCCTGCTACATGGCGTAGGCGTTCATGTCTCTCCACAGATTTCGGTCTTTGGTGTTCTGGATTAAGTCTGCTGATGATATTCCTCCATGCAACTGTCTCAATCCGTCCGGCATAATTTATCTTGGTCTGCCTCTGCCTCTCTTCCCCTCGATCTTTTCAGTTGTCACGATGTTCTCAAGCGCCTCTCTTCTCATCACATGACCGAAGAAAGCTGTTTGTCTCTTTCTTATTGTTGTATATAATGTTCTAGTTTCATTAGCCTCTTTCAGACAATCATTGTTTATTAGTTACTCTGGCAGTCCAAAGAATTGGCATCATTCGTCTCAGGAACCACATCTCTGTTGCTTCTATTTTCTTCTTAATTTGTTCATGTACATTCCAATATTCCCAGTCATGCAGACAACTGGTTCTATATAGCACTTCAGCACTCTTTGTTATCACAGAAAGCGTTAAACTACAGAATGTAATGTGAGACAACAGAAAAAAAAAACACTTCACACACACACACGTACCCTTCCACCTACAAACCAACGCACACGAAGCATACACGCCCCCCACCCGTCTCAACACGCACAAACACATCGCAGAAGAAGAAGAAGAAGAAGAAGAAGAAGATGATGAAGAAGAAGAAGAAGAAGAAGAAGAAGAAGAAGAAGAAGAAGAAGAAGAAGAAGGTGATGAAGAAGAAGAAGAAGAAGAAGAAGAAGAAGAAGAAGAAGAAGAAGAAGAGAAGAAGACGAAGAAGTAAATTAAGAAGAACTCCGCTGTTAGACAGGCTGAAAACAGCTGTACACAAGTGAAATCTTACAACGAATAATAAATAATACAACGATGTAAGCAACCTTACAACTGTACTCAATAAGGATGTAGAAAACTCTTCAGAAAATGAGATTGGATCTGCAGTTCAGGGTTTTCCCCCTCGCAGACATTAGCGACCTCTGACACGATTTTAAAAATAAACCCCTGCCCACAGAGAACCCTTGTATTTTATTTACAATCTGCTCTGCAATCTTCTCTCATTTTCCCTAGAAACCACAAAACAACAATGGCTGAACTGTCTGGCTTCATGGTGGCATGTAGGAAATCTACACGCGTGTACAGTGGAATCGTCTCAAGTATTGCCAGGGATGTGACTACATTACATTCCAAACGTCATTCTGCCAGACCGGTCAACGACAAAGTGGCAGATTCTTTGTTTTTGCAAAGAGGGAGAGAGGGGGAGGGGGGGAGAGAGAGAGAGAGAGAGAGAGAGAGAGAGAGAGAGAGAGAGAGAGAGAGAGAGAGAGAGAGAGAGAGAGAGAGAGAGAGAAGATGAAACAGGGCGACTGTGTGGAAAAAGTGATGTGAGTAATCAGTTCTCTTAGTGAGATAACTTCTTTCGAGATATCGTCACTGCTTTTTGTATTGTTCCACGGTGTTCTCATCATTCTTCTCCGAAGCCTAAACATAATTCTTCGCTTGTCTGTTAATTGTCCATAGTTGGCTTCCGTACATCAGGATTGACTCAATATAGCTCTTACGAACTCCTACGACAAGAAAATAACCACAACAAGAAAATGTAGAAAGAAAGGCACAATAACGAAATATGAAAATTAAGTTGAAAGAATGACAGAAGGTTTGAAAAGCAACTGAAACTAAAACATTAGACAGTCAGAAAAGACGGAAGGCGGGGGGGGGGGGGGGGGGGGGGGGGAAGGGAGGGAAGGAAACTAAGATATAAGTACAAAACGAAAAGTGAGGGACTCTTTCGCGCGCCTTAACAGGGTCAGTGCCAAATAAAAGACCAAACAAAAATGGGTGGCGGAAAATATGAAGCAGTGTTCTATCACAGCTATGACCTAAAAGATTTTAATATGAATGCAGGCATGTTGTATTATATATAAAATTAAAGCAGGTTGCTCTGGAAAACTATTGTATTTAAATTTTAATTGAGACATTTCGCAGTGACAACGTAGAGCCCATGTCACATAGGGGAAATCAATTAAAACGATTAATCTTCCCATGGCACATGCGTGAAATCAATTAAGACGATTAATCGCCCAATGGTAATTAATCAGTTAAGGGGGATAGGGTAGATGGTGCTAGACCCACATTTTTGTAGATCAAACAAAACTGGGTGGGTGCTGTGGTCACTACCAAATAGGCCGCCTTTACTTTCCAAGACGTTTCCTGGTTCCGATGTTAGACTGAGTCGACCTGGGAGCCCAGATAAGGCAAATGTCTAGCGTCTACACTACTTACTAGAGTGATATAAGAACACAGACCACCGTGTTTGTAGGCAAACGTGTAGCGTCTGCACTACCACGGCTAGCGCGATATAAGAACACAAACCACAGGGTCTGTAGGCAAATGTCTAGCGTCTACGCTACAACGGCTAGCGCGATATAAGAACACAAGACCACAGGGTCTGTAGGCAAATGTCTAGCGTCTACGCTACAACGGCTAGCGCGATATAAGAACACAAACCACTGGGTCTGTAGGCAAATGTCTAGCGTCTAGCTACCACGGCTAGCGGGATATAAGACTGATATAAGATATTTGTGATTTCTTGGCAAGTTTACGTTCAGTAGTTTACCATTGTTTTCCGAACCACCGGTTCACTCATACCATTTTATGAAAACCAACGCAAGGCAGTCTGCTTCCAAATAGCCCGCAGCTGTGCTTCGAACGAGGTATGTGGGATTACGAATTGCTTCCGTAAGCCCTTTTCTACACACAGAGAGGCATACGACTGACTATTAGTTTGTGTATTCCATCAGGAAAGTAATGTAATAATTTGCCAATGACGTCAGCAGGGAGATCAGAAATAGAAGAACAGGAGACGTCTGCGAACCAAAGCTGATCCTGAACTGCAGGGAGGCGTTCTCGTGAGTTTGTGTCGTTGCATTTAGGTTTTTGTTGTTCCATCCATCCATCAAGTGCCATGCCGATAAGCATGGGCGGTCATGTTCTGCCATCTCACTCGATCACCAGAGTCGTGGATCAGCTCCGTGTTCCTGTCTCGACCATGCCATATGGCCAATCAATCCAGGTATTTACTTCTCGGTCTTCCCCTTGGTCTGTTCCCTTCTATCTTGCCAGTTGTCACCAAGTTCTCCAATTCATTTCTTCTCATAATATGTCCCAAAAATTTTGACTGTCTAATATCCGTCTCAATCCATTCGGCATAATTTCTCTTGGTCTGCCTCTGCCTCTCTTCCCCTTCGATCTTCATTTGTTTCTTGAAGGACTTGTTCATTGGTTGTTATTTTTACGGAAATGACGTTTAATGAATAATAATGAAAACTGGCACCTGCAGTCCGTGGCTTCATTATCATCATATGCCATGCCGATAAGCGTGGGCATTCATATTGCGCCATCTTACACGATCACCAGTGTCGTGGATCAGCTCTGTGTTCTTGTCTCGACCAAGCCATCCAGATATTTACTTCTGTGCCTTTCCCTTGTTCTGTTCCCCTCATTCTTGCCAGTTGTAACCAAGTTCTCCACTTTATTTCTGCTCATAACGTACCCAAAAATGTTTGTGGCTTAGGGGTTAATAAAACTCAGTTAAGGACTTTAAATCAGTCGCGGGCAAAATGAAAGACCATCGTTTTGCGATTGCTTTGATGATATGAGGCGGTGGCCTTTCAGAAAGCAATGACAAACTACTGACCATAATATTGCATAGTAAACCACAAACAGTCAACAAATACTGAGCTTGACAGCAACGTCATATAAAGGGCATAACACACATTTTTTTTAAATCTGCAACGTAATGTAACATAATATGTATGTTGTCTGCACAGGATGCTGCGCGGTACATTAGTGCGGCTCGAAACGGTGATATGTATAGAGGAAAGAATCGCTGACAATAAAAATAAAAACGTTTAAAAATAGATAGTCCAAAACCATTATGTCGATCAGTTGCTTTAAAAACTGTTCGTTCATGACTTTCCGAACATTTGATGTAATATGAGGCACGTATGTGGATTGTATTGTACACCGCCGGAAAACAAATAGAAATAAATATGTTTAAAACATGACATGGCAGCATAGGATGTGATTTATAGTCGATTGTATGCGCGCGGGCGGGGGGACAGACAGACAGACACACACGCACGCACGCACGCACGCACGCACGCACGCACGCACGCACACACTTAACTAGAAAATCGAGACTTTCAAGCTTAATATACATGGAACATGGCGAATCAAGGGGTGGTGAGTTGCGCTGAGTTGAGTAGAGATGAGATGAGCTGAGTTGAGTTGAGTTGAGTTGGTCTGAGTCAAGAACCGACATTTTAACACTCGGGACATTCCTATACATACTCCGAGGGGAACAAATGACATTCTAAACAATCTGAGCATCAAGAAAAACGGACGCACGGACAATATCATTACTCGGAAAAATGGTATTCTTTTGCCATATTAAAGGTCACAGTGGTTTCGAAAGTATAGAAATGGAAAGCATACTGCCTGAAAGAAGAGGCAGTGGCCGACGAAAAAGAAGGTGGATACAGGACATTTACTTATTCAATGTCAAACACAAAGTAAGGTTGGACTAAACGCGGGACACAATCAAACGAACAAGTATTATAATATACATTTCCGTGCATTGAGCATGGCATTACGGAAGATGCCATGAAACGAAACAAATGAAACGTTGACCCTTGTATGGTGATATATCGTCCTTCTGTCTAAATTGGAGGCCACACGTGGCGATATATTATTCTTCAGCACTGAATCAGTTAAAAACACCCGGACATAAATATGCATGCAACAGGGGAGTTTGCGAAGAATACAGAAGTGATAAGTCTTTCTTGTGTGCTATGATGAGAGTGACATCCTGCAAGGGACCTTTTAAATGAGAATCGTCAACCCAGTCAAGAAAATGCAAACTTTGAATCGGATCCATCAAAATTTCAGTTACATCCAAAAGCCAGCAAACCACGGGACTTGGATTCGAAAGTGAGAAAACAAATTAAGTTCCTTTTAGATAATAAATTTATCAGTGAGACGACTGCGCAGCTACCCACCCCAAGGGGCTCACAAACCCCAAAACTTTATGGCCTTCTGGACTGCACAAGCTCTGGATACCACTTACACCAATGGTTCTCAACCTTTTTTAGCCCGTGCCCCCTTCAAAATATTTTCAGAACGTCATCCCCCCTTTCGCATTTCTTACCTAAATATCCCCCCGCTCCTGTCCCTACATAGTATACGTAATAATGGAAGCACATACCAAAACAAGTCTCGACGTCCACATAAAACGTGCATTTGTGTGGTCTACTTACTTTATAAAATGAATTTTAGAAGGGTGAGACGTACAGAACCGTAAAGTATGAAGGCATAAACAATATCAAGTAATCGGTTCTTGTATTAACGCGATCTTGAAATAATCTTCATCCCCCCCTGGAAACCCTAAAGTTCCCCCCTTGAAGGGGGGGGGGGGGAAGGGGAATTCCTCACCGGTTGAGAACCACTGACTTAGATCTACTTTATCGATGGTTAACTCCGCCAAACTCAGGATGGCTAGATGGCTTGCCGAAATTCTTAAGTCAGTGCGACAATCGTTCGACCCCTTAATACTAAAATATTCATCTGAACTGGTTGAACTACTGGACATCGTTGACCTTAAACAAAAGTACGTGGCGTCAATGGACATTACTCTCTTATCGCCAACGTTACCCTGGTTGAAACAGTAAAGATAATTTGTGATCGCATACAAGTGAAGAAATTAAAGTTAGGCCTACCAACATCTAAACTTGAGAAACAACTACTACTGTAAACACCCATGGGGAGTCCTCTATGTCGCATTCTATCAGACATCTTCATGGCGCACGTAGAAGCACAACGATCTTCCAATACTAAAGACCTTGCTCTATACCTCAGGTATGTGGATGGCTTATTATTCCCCACAGAGACCAGACAACGAGCAGAATCATTCCACTCCAGCATGAAGCAAACCCACACGAAACATTTTCTTGACTATTGACCATGAACATAACGACGCCTTACCGTTCTTGGACATCCGTATCCGACATCGAGAGGATGGCACCATCCAAACAGCAATCCATCGAAATGGAACATGGACGGACCAAAACCTGAATTCCAGTAGCTTTGACATTCCCATCCAATATAAGCTTAGGTTGGTACGGAGCCTATGCAATCGAGCTGGGAAGATTTGCTCCAACGACACACTAAAGGATGAACTAGACATTCTTCACCAGATTATGAAATCTAATGGACATCCAACCGGTTTCATCAAGTGTCACCACCAGCCACCCAAACTAACCTCCACAGAATCAAAGATCCCTAAAACTTCAAGTGTTTCTTCAGCTCATCTTTCGAAGAGACAATGTAATGAAACAAACACACGATCGGCGTAAACATCGGTCAACTGCACATTCTTTGCTGCTGAACTAATTATCAGATATAAACCACCTCGATATCTATTCCATCTGCGAAAGAACCATTGGCTCCGTACACCAAATCAAACGACATTGATGAATTCCAGTGTGAGTAACAAGCGACTTACATAGGTAGAACCGGAAATACAACAAATCGAGTAGTCGAGCATATACCAGAGTGGGTGGATAAGAGAGTTAATCAATGTCCATGAATCCCAATGAAGTCGACTGGTCATAAAACATCGAATTCGGCCATCACGGAACATTTGCTGAGCAACAACCACACAGTCAATAAAAACTCAGCATTTCATATACTGTATTCTACGACTAATAATCCACTGCTGAAATATATCGAAGCATTATACATTATTTAATTCCAGCCGTTACTATGTAAACAGAAGGACTTCTTGCTAAATGTAGACTTCTGTGGATATAACGTTCTACGCGCAATGTCAGCAACGATGTACATCATATTTCAGCCAAAGTATCACCCAGTTTTTACATAACAAGATATACACCTCTTCAGTATGCACCTGATGAGATGCAGCGAAATATGCCAGGCAATATATAAATCGTGCAATATTTTATTTATGGCGCCTGTACTTAAATCCTCACTACAGCCTAAATATTCTCTAGCTCTGAAATGACATGCGGGTTTCCTTATTTGCGGTTCGGGAAGTTCCTATCAATATAGGGGATCATACAATGTTACCAGTCTGTATATTAATAACACGTTACGGGGCAGTTATTTTCATATGATGGTAAAATATGACAAAGTATGACTAAGAAACTCAGGAATGAAAAAAAAAAAACCACACGCACACGCACGCACATACACACGCACGCACATACACACGCACACACATACACGCAGACAGACAGAAGAACGTTTCGACCAACGTCTTTATCAACGAGAAAATAAAAATAAAAACAAAACTACAAAAGATAAAATAAAAGAGCACAATATAAAACAATATAAAACAATAAAAGAACACAATATAAAACAAAAGAACAAAATATAAAACAAAAGATCAAAAGATAAAACAAAATAAGAAAAGACAAAAACTAAAGAACAAAAGACCAGACAAAAGAAAACTTATCTCGGCATTCGAGGAGTAGTTTTATATTGATAGGATTACTACTCGGATGCCGAGATAAGTATTCGTTTGTCTTATGTATGAGTTTGTGTGTATAATTTGTGTGTTTTCGTTTCATCGTTCCCTGATAGCGATTTTTGTCGAAACGTTCTACAGCATCTATGTGTGTGTTAGGATTCGTGTAGTTTTTTGGTCATAATTTGTGTTTTAGTTCGGACCTTATTTCCCTGTGAGAAGAAGCAAGCTATGTGGTTAAAGTTATCAGCCAGAAGTACTGACCATCCACCACAAGTACTGACCATCCGCCATAAGAACTGACCATCCGCCATAAGTACTGTCCATCGGCCATAAGTACTGTCCATCCGTCATAGTACTGACCATCCGACATAAGTACTGACCATACGCCATAAGAACTGACCATCCGCCATAAGCACTGACCATCCGCCACAAGTACTGACCATCAGCCACAAGTACTGGCCACATGCCATAATCACTGACCATCCGCCACAAGTACTGACCATCCGGCACAAGTACTGACCACCAGTCATAATTACTGACCATCCGCCAGAAGTACTGACCATCCGCCATAAGTACTGACCATCCGCCACAAGTACTGACCATCCGCCAAGGACAACCCGCCCTAAATATTGCCTTGCTGTCATTTAAGAGTTAAGCCATACAAAAACGTAAGTCCAGGTATTGACTAAACAGGTCGACATGACCGATGTAATTAACACACCTGCGCTTAACCTTTCGGTGCGCTGAGGCCAGGAAGTGGGTTCATTCCACACAACGGGCATTTGGACTTAAAGGTTGACTTCCCGTTTAGAAAGCAATGGCAAACTACTTAACGTAAAATTGCCTAGACTTCTTCTTCCACTTCTTCTTCTTCTTCTTCTTCTTCTGTTTCTTCTTCTCCTTCTCCTACTCGTCCTCCTTCTTCCCCCTCCTTTCTTCTTCTTCGTCGTCTTTTCCCTCCTTTTTTTCTCCTCTCATGTTTTTCATGAATTTGTTTCTTTAGCTTCATCACAAACAGCCAAGAGATGACGAAGGGAAAGGAGGGCGGTGATTGCTATGCCTGGCAAAGGACAAACACAAAACAGTGACTAAACACAGAAAACCCAGGAATGTCAAACCCAAATTCGATACGACTACTCACTGACACATATTTGGAGAAGGTAGTCAGGTATCGATGTCACTAGCTTATATAGGAGTGATGTAAAATCCCAGGATCGATACAACTACTCACTGCACATATTTGGATGAAGTAGTCAGGTATCGATCGACTTCATCAACAGAAAGGGCGGGGGAAAATCCTTGCTGACGTCTGTTTTAATATGAAGGTTGGGATTGTTACGGGGAATTTTCTTGAAGAATGACATAAGATTTCAAGACGCAATTGTAGGATCGCTCAAACAATAGACTAGACCATATTGATACTGAAGAGAATAAAGTGAGGGCAATAGCAGAGTAGTACAAGAAGCAGACCAAGGCGATAAGTTAAGGAAAAGAATTGATATATATATATATATATATATATATATATATATATATATATATATATATATATATATATATATATATATATATGGCGTATGTAATAATTATACATAAGCAACAAATATGAATATGTGGACAGCCCCAAACTTCGTATCTCGAAATGTCGAATGTTTGTGTTATGTCATGATGTTCTTAGGGGGAATTTCAAGATGGTGATTTCATCGGTTACCGATAAGGATGGAATCAAGGCTCTAGCTATGTATGTTGCTTGTTTCTATAACAACAGATGGCAACATTTTAGGCAGGAAGGAGAGAGAGAGGAGAGAGAGAGAGATGAGAGAGAGAGAGAGAGAGAGAGAGAGAGAGAGAGAGAGAGAGAGAGAGAGAGAGAGAGATAGAGAGAGAGAGAGAGAGAGAGAGAGAGAGGCGAGAGACAGTGAAGAAGAAAAAGAGAGGGAAAAAAGAGAGTGGGAGACAGGGTGAGTGAGAGAGAGAGTAAGAGAGAGACAGAGAGAGAGTAAGAGAGAGACACAGAGAGAGTAAGAGAGAGACAGAGAGAGATAGAGAGACAGAGAGAGAGAGTAAGAGGTAAGAGAGAGACAGCGAGAGAGAGAGAGAGAGAGAGAGAGAGAGAGAGAGAGAGAGAGAGAGAGAGAGAGAGAGAGAGAGAGAGAGAGTGATAATGAGAACAAATGTGAGTGAATGACCGAGTGTGTGAGTGAGTTAGTGAAAGAGTGAGAAGGAGAGAGACAGATCACGATTATGATGTATGTAACGACTGGAAATTTAGTAAAAGACTCTTTTTCTTTAGGCTCATATAGGTATACGGTGTTAGCACTTAAGTTATGTAGATCAATAGGTACTCAATAGGTCTCTCATCTTATCTCATCTCATCTCATCTCACTATGCATTCACTGTTGTTGCATAAGCTTATACGTAGGTTTGTTAGATGTGTACTCACTCCATATTGTTTAAGAGTTTCCCACAGCTTGTTTCTATCTACTCCATCAAACGCCTTTTCTTGGTCGACAAAGGCTAAGTAGAGTGTTGCATTAAATTCCATTGATTTTTCTATAAGTTGTCTAAGAGCAAAGATGGCATCTGTGCATCTTTTGTTTTTCCTAAACCCAACGGGTGGTTGGGTCGATATCATACTGGGGCCACTTTCATTGCCCATGACATCTTCTAGTACCGATTTTAGGCTTAGCTGACCAGTTGAGTTTACCAAATTTCCCCGCCTCGTTGGGGATTCGACCCCACGAACATCGGGCAGCAGATATGTGTGCTAGCCACACCACCACCGCGGCTTCCATGTAATTGCAGCCTACTATAACTGGAACGTGTAGATCCTTACATTAGCTAAAGTCTTTAAAAAAAGTCGCTTAAAAGTCGACAGGGTCGACTTCATTGCACCGGGATTTATCCCACATGGCTCGGTCTCTTTCCACAGCGCGGAAAGCGTAGCACAAAGCACGAACTCCGTAGCTCTAGCGACGACCCACAGTAGTATCCGAAAAATTTCGCTCGTGAACCGAAGGACGCGGCCCGGAATCGAACCCACATCCTTCGGAGCCCGAGTCAAACAGGTGGATCACTTCTAAAGCTAAAGTCGATAACAAGCAAGATAATCGACGTAATTGCACCGGGTGTTATCCCATATGGCCCGGTCTCTTCCCGCTGGGCGTCCTGCTGAAAGCGTCGCACAAAGCACGAACTCCGTAACTCCAGCGACAACCCCCTGGAGTATTTGAGAAAACTGCACTCCTGAACAGAACGACGTAGGCCGGATTCGAACCCACAACCTTCGGAGCGCGAGGCAGACGGCGTAAGCATATCGCCACGAAGACTTCCTAGCTAGAGTCGGAAAGGACACATTGAGATGCGACTTCGGGAGATCCAATAATTAGACTGGCCTGTATTCAGAAAGCAATGGCAAACTACTGAACGTAAATTTACCAAGAGATTACAAATAGCAACAACAACAAAAAAATTCTTAGGTTGACTGCGACGTCCTGTATATGATATGCAGCTAACTTTTTTTTTGGGGTGATACATAAATCTTAATTGTAAAAACAGTCTGTCTGTCGGTTGGTCGGTCAGTCGGACGGTCCGGTCTGCCAGTCTTTCTGTCTGTCATAATTGTCAGTCAGTTTGTTATTGTCATGTCTGTGTGTCTGTCTTGTCAGTTAGTCTCATTCTACCTACACTCCTCTTGTTCCGGACGTATTGGTGTTACCTTTCCTCGGGGGTAAACTAGGCAGGCCGAGAGAGGGATCATGCTGCATGGGCAACACATGGTCTCTAAACTCAGCCCAGACTTTGTGTTATGGAGAGTTATAACTCCATTTTACAAACTATCGTCTGTCAAGACGGCAAGGTGCCAGTCACTCACCTACATTCCTACCTTGTTCGTTAGCTAACTATCGATCCATCTATCTATGCCACTGTACTTGTGAGCGTGCGTGCGTGCATGTGTTTGTCCGCACGCCCATCCATCCATCCATCCATCCATCCATCCATCAATCCATCCATCCATCCATCCATCCATCCGTCTGTCTCTCCATCAGTCTGTCTACTGTGTCTACCCGCCAGTTCGTCCATCTATATGTGTGTCTATGCTTCTGTCTGTCTGCCTGCCTGCCCGTCTATCTGCCTGCCTGCCTCCCTGCCTGTCTGTCTGCCTGCCTGCCTGCCTGCCTGTCTGTCTGTCTGCCTGCCTGTCTGTCTGTCTGTCTGTCTGTCTGTATTTGTATGTGCCTGTCTCTCTATCTGCTTATCTTTCTGTCGAACACACAACAGACTCACGGCTCATAACTTACAAGTGTAGACATCATAGCTGGAGCCGTTGTCATATTGGAGCTGTAGGCGTTGGGACCCTTCGCAACTGACAGGATTAACGGCTCCGTTTTCATAGCATTCAAAACAGCACCATTAATTCGGGAAAACACTGAGCTGAAACACTGATTTTGTACTGGGCGAAACGCACACACGGAAGGCATCATAGAAGTCCAATCGTCCACAAATGAAAGTCTATTTCAACTTTATGTGCAGTTCTGTTCTCAGCTTATATTATCATTATACAACTGATCTTTACACTCAACACTGTTTGTGCAGTAATTCTCAGTATTGTTACATATATTTTACATATGGGGTACACCTGGTGCAATGAAGTCACTCCCTCGTCTTTAAAGTCCGGCCTTTATGCGCTTTATGTAGTAGGTATGTGTATTCTTCTTTTCTTCTTTTGTTCGCTTGAATTACATTGTCGTTTTCTCCAACGTTACCGCATGGGTAAAATTTCACTGTCTTTTAGTTCAGGCAACGGTCTGTGAAGTTATGTATATAATTTACAAATAGAGTTTGTGAGGTAGTTCTCTAATTAATTTACACATACCGCCTGTAAGATAATGTTATATATAATTTACATATTCAGGTTGTGTGGTCATTAAAAAAAATATAATTTACATTTACAGCGTGTATGGTTGTTCATATAAATTTCACATATATATTTTGAGGTATAGTTTTCTATATAGTTTACATACACAGTTGTGTGGTAGTTCTAAATATAAACGTTATATACTATTTGTTTAGTAGTTCACTATATATATCAACCCTCTCCGTGGCGAAGGTGTAACGGACGCAGTTCGCAATCCCGCATACCCGCGTTCGAAACACAGCTGCGGACGATTTGGCAGCAGACCACCTTGCGTTGGTATTTTACGAAATGTTATTAATGCCGGTCATTCAGAAAGCAATGGCAAGCTACTGAACGTAAACTTGCCAAGAGATAACACAGAGCAAAACATGCTAGTGTTGACTGCGACGTCCTGTAAAGGATATGCTACTAACTTTCTTTTAAACTATATTCAATAAGTTAGTTCCACGCCCGTTACATGACGTCACAATAAAAACCAGCATTCCTGACCAGTTTGTGAATTACTAGGCAAGTTTACCTTCAGTAGTTTGCTATTGGTTTCTGAACGACCGACGCTCAAACTACTGTTAAAAATCAAGTCATGGCAACCTGCTTCTAAATTACCCACATCTTATTTTGAACGCGGTATGCAGGATTACGAATCGCGATCTCTACCTCTTCCCCACAGATACCGGCAGTTCACAATACCAGTTTACATAAACAATCTGTGGTACTACCACTATCTGAATATAAAATTTGTCCTATGCATTTCTCTAAACAGATTACACCCATCGTTAATGGCATATTAACAATTCTTGTATACTAAAATTGTTTCGTTTATTTTATTTTCTACCATTTAAGACAACACACGTAATTTTACAATTCCCTTAAACATAATTATTTCGTTTGTTTTCTTATCTTTTACAAAATAAATAAAAATGCATCATTATTATCATCAAGTGCCTTGCCGACTGGCGTGTGTGATCATGCCTCTCCACATCTTGCAATCTCCAACGGCATGGATCAATTCGTGTTGACACAAGATTGACCAAACTTTTCTCTCGCTGATATCCTCTATCTCTCTTTTCACATATATTTTCAGAGAAGACACTTACTTTAACAATTTTCTAATTCTAAACAATAACAAGTCACCGAACGTGATCACGAAGCACCACATTAAAATATTTATGTAAACAATATTATTACAAGTTCCCGTATTTCCATCGCCACGAGAAGTTTGTTGTTGTGGTGCAGTTTGCGCCTTTTATATATCAGCAGTCGCACCGTCTACAGACGTAGGCAATCGATTGTGTGTGTCCCGGCTTGCTAGCCCTAGCAGCGCCCCTGATAGACGCGGTGGAAACAGACCGGCATGCTTTGCGGTATGTGGGGAAAAGGCGGGTGGGTGAGATTAGACCTTAGGGTAGGGCTAAAGAGTGACTGTTATCATAGGGGTTAGAGTCTTTGAGTGGGTTATATCATTCTAAACTAGGCAACTAATGATACGTTGATTTCTAATAGTGTTATTTACAAGCAGGGGTGTTGAAAAATTCACCAAGGATTATGAGACAAAATCGACAACGACGACAGAAACGAATGAGAAGACGAAGAAGGAGAAGAAGAAGAAGAAGAAGAAGAAGAAGAAGAAGAAGAAGAAGATAACCACATTTCCAAGCACCCACACTTACATTGCAACACCCATACCTGTTCCATCCGTCCGTCTTGCATCCCTCATCATTATGAACACAAACCCCCCCGTAGTGGCAACTGCTGGCTAACCAGGCTGGTGATGTCATGAGCACACTTGGACGCGGATTAGAGGCCAAGGCTCGTCGCTTGTCAAAGTGAGGGATAGATTGAACACCTATACCTCCTTGTTCTCTGGCCTACAAAATGTTATATCACTATCATACCTCAGAGCCATGGTGGAAACATGCTTCGGGGCAAATTTATTTAAATTAGTGACAATCACTAAGGATATAAAAAGTAAAGGACACTTTTTCGTACCTTGGGGCTTGTTGAGTATACAACATCCAAGCCATCATCATCATCATCATCATCATCATCGTCGTCGTCGTCGTCATCATCATCATCATCATCACCACCACCACCATCATCACAACCATCACCATCAACACCACCACCACCACCGCCGCCGCCGCCATCATCATCATGATCATCATGATCATCATGATCATCATCATCATCATCATCATCATCATCATCATCACCACCATCACCACCACCACCGTCACCGTCGTCGTCGTCATCATCATCATCATCATCATCATCATCATCAGCATAATTTGATAGACCAGTCGGTGGTTGATGACTCATGTTGTCAATGTCACGTCACCGTGTTTACTTCCCAGAATTGTATTTGTTGATTGTATTAGGCCGGATTGAACAGGGAGCTCAGATAAGTGGGAAAAAAAGGAAAGAAAAAACAAAACTCCCCACCTCCACGCAGATTCGAAAATATAACCACAGGGCCGTTACTTTAGCATGTCAGCTACTGAACCACGTCGCTCTGAATGTAGAACTCGTTTAATTAATTAATCTGGGACAATTCTAAATAGCACGGTCTGCTTGTCGCATTATTAACTAACCCTAATAATGTAAGATTATTTGCATAATATGTTTGATCGTGCGCGAGCATACACCCCCTCCCCCTACACACACCCACCCAAACACGCGCGCGCGCACATACACACACGTTGTTCAAATAAACGCGTATTGTTCACATAAGAAAGAAAGAAAAAAAAATCGTTTAACTGAAGGTGGTTTGCTCACACAATAGGCAATAACTACTTGTTGTGAACAGGTAGTAGTTCTGGATTGAGAACTGTGCAACATGAACTTTCCATGGCGGGATGTTTTGATGGAGGGGTTTGGGCCCTGGGTTTTAATTTACTACATCAACCAAATCAGCGTCGTTGCCATTGACGTCATAATTATCATTAACACCATCATCGACAACATCCTTATCATCATTGTCATCAATTACAGAGTAAAATAAATCTGAACAAACGCTCGCTTTGAACACAATTCGTAATCCCGCATTCCGGGTTCGAAACACAGCTGCAGGCGATTTTGGCAGCAGACCGCCTTGCGTTGGTTTTCATACAAAGCTATGAGTGCCGGTGGTTCATAAAACAATGGCAAACTACTGATTGCAAACTTGTCAAGAAATCAAACACATCCAAACAATGCTGGGGTTGACTGTGACGCCTTGTAAGGGATATGCAACTGTAACAATGAGGCCTAGTGAAAAAGGCTTGTTGTGGTTCCAAACTCTGCTTAAGAGCAGTCATTTTTATTCAGACGGATTTGGCCTTTCAATTTCCTGAGTTTGACATGCTTTTAGCTGTAATGAGTTCCAGATTGGCTTCTTTTTCATTATTGCTTAACGCATCGCCACAAACTAGATACACAGGTGTGCCTTTGACTAAAATAAAAATAACTGCAGACGGGCCGCCGGAGGCCGACGAGAAGCACCCGTGTCTGTCATTACGTACTCGTGGACGTCCTGTCTATCCCGTAATGGACTTTACATGTTTATTCGCAAACTTTAAGTTATTTTCATGATTAAATCAAGATAGGTTTATCTTTCTATGAAATAACTTCCCAGATTGATTGAATTTCGAGTTCTGCCTGAGGCATCCTTGTCTGGGCCAGACCAAATGATTTCGAGGACCTATACGGCCCGCGGGCCGGACGATCCCCGCCCCTGATCTAGATAAATAAGCGTAACAGCCATTAAAATGCCACAGCTCTAATTCTTAATATGTGACCTAATTTCCATTTATAATTAACCTAAAAACATCAACAATACACGCACAAAACAAATACAAAACAATACCAAAGAAGAAATAATACGTAAAAAGAATATCAATATCTGCAAAACAAACAAACTGCCATCCGTTTATTTGAGAGGAAACACGATAAAACAGCTGACACATTTAATGATGATCCAGTTTCGAATGAAAGCACAACATTACGCTACCGAATTATATTTCTATAAATATTAAAGTAAACGCCAGTTTCCGATTACGGAAGCAGAAATGAGATTTTAAAAACCAGTAAACATATAAACATGCTCATAACGTTTTCTTCTGCTTGTCGCCCATTGGATCATATGCCATCCTCTGCCAACAAACGCCAAATCGCCTTGTCTTTTGCTTGCTTGCTTGCGTTCGCTGGCTGTGAACTCCAGCGGGAAGTCCTGTATGTCGGATGAAGACATCATGTTGTCCAGCATCAGTGTGATGTCATACCGGACTGAGGTTTGCGTGAGTATCCGTTGTCCCATGTCTGGCTTATTGGTGTGCAGACTGGTGGTTCCTCGCCGTGCAGGCAGATACTCTCCGACTTCGGAAGAATCAGCGATCCTACTACGTTAGCCAGGACCCCGAAGGGACCTGTTGCCCAGGACGCACGACTAGGACGTGTTAGTAGGTCTTGGCCAGTATAAAACCTGGCTCTGGTGCCTTTGAAACACCTCTGCGTCCCTGTCTTTTGCTGTTTTCCGCATCCCCCTCCTTGACCTCGTAATATTAGTCACCTGTGTCTCTAATTCCCCCCATCCCCCCGTGTGTTTTTGGGGCACCCTCTATTCCGTTAACTCCGTAGGTTCAAGAGAAATGACTGCTTGATTTTTAAGTTGGGTTAGTAAGTCGCGGTTCCAACTTCACGGAAAGAGTCGCCCCATCATAATCCATTCCCGTGCCAGTGAATATCATTCAAAATGCTTCACAATGCCCCCTGTGAAAAGTGGAACAGACAGGAGTCTCGACAAACCAACAGCCCGCACAGGTATACTATCCATAATGCCGCTGCCAGAATGCCAACACAAAAGTCCGCCACGAAAAATGCAGTTCATCGTCGACAGAAGCGGCACTCACTAGAAAACCAGCAGCCACACATTACTGCATAAGGCAAACCCAGTTTTAGGCTGGGTGAACCAGGAAACTCAGGTCATTGCTGGAGCGTGTTGCCTGGCCTTTACAGGTCGCCACAATCAACCCCAGCATGTTTTGAGAGATCTTTATGATTTAATAGACAAATTTCCCATTATTTCAGGTCAAGGTAAACTAATAATAATAATAATAATAATAATAATAATAATAATAATAAAAATAAAATCCTCGACACAGTCGATTTGAAAACATGACCATAAGGCCGGAAGGCTAGCTTGCCAGCCATTGCGCTGCTGTGGTTCCTTCTCTGATATAGTGTGTTGCATATCCATTTCAGGACGTCGCAGTCAAACCCCAGCATTTTACTGACTGTTTGTTATTTCTTGGCAAATTTACTGTCAACAACATTAAAATGCTGGTGTTGACAGCGACGTCCTGTAAACAGGATATGCCATAAAAGCTTGACATTGCTTTCTAGACAAACCGGCAGTAATACCACTTTGTGAAAACCAACGCGAAGCGGTCTGCTTCCAAATCTCCTGCAGCTATGTTTCGAACGCGGTATGCGGGATTACGAATTGCGTCTGTAGCCCTGACCACAGAGCTGGTTAATGAATATAGAGCTCGCGTGATTAATTAACCTGGTGTTGGGAGCATGTTAAAGCCACACCAACATGCCATCATTATCATCGTGTGTCGTGCCGACAGGCGTGGTCGGTCATGGTTAGCCAGCTCAGACGATCATCGATGTTGGACCAGTTCTGTGCTCATGTCCCGATTATGCCATGTGGCCAAGCCACCCATGTATTTATCTCTCTGTCTTTCCCTATTTCTTTCCCCAGGAAGTATGCCAGATGACACTAAGTTGTCAAGTGTACATCTCCCCATAACGTGCCCAAGAAATCTTTGTTATCTTCGTCTAGTTACCCCGATAAGCTTACGATTTGCGTTTGTTTCTTGAAGGGCTGTCTTATTTGTTTTTCTCTCCGCCTATGGCATTTTTGGCATTTTCCTCAGAAACCACATATCCACTGCCTGTGGATGTTTCTCAGCCTGTCTACTTCTTGTCCACATTTCACATGACAGTGTACCACATTTCATAATTGGGACAAGAACACAGACCTGATCCACGACAAGATAGTGTGAAATGGCCGACAGAAACCAATCTCCCAGGCCTATCGGTTTGGGACACGACTATGACGATTCGATGGTCGCAAAGGCATCAATCTATTTCCGACAGAAACCAATCTCCAAGGCCTACCGGTTTGGGACACGACTATGACGATTCGATGGTCGCAAAGGCATCAATCTATGGCCGACAGAAACCAATCTCCAAGGCCTATCGGTTTGGGACACGACTATGACGATTCGATGGTCGCAAAGGCATCAATCTTTGAGGTGCTGATGATGGACAAAGGGCATACAGCGCGTGTCACATATGACATGTTACTACCGATGGAAACAGTCTGACAAATCAACCCGTCTGGAACATTTTGCCATTTGGCATCACTTGTGAAAGCAGCAAGTAGGGACAATATAGATGCATTCTCAATTTGTGCGCCACGGGAACACGCTATGGGGGAATTCAGCAAGTATAAACCCCGATGTGCGTGTCCCGAGTACAGTCACGTGGATTCAGGTTAATCAGCTATTCAGTATTACCCAGATATATCTGATTGTTTATAAAAGTAAACTAGATCATGTCTATTCTGTGGGACGAGGTCAGTTGTGTGTTTTGTTCTGTGTTCATGAGGGTTGTTGATGAATTAATTAACTTGGGAATATGTGAGAGCAAACTTCGTGCACTGTAAAGACAAGCTCGCGCGCACACGCACAAACACACACACACACAACTCTCTCTCTCTCTGTCTGTCTCTCTCTCTCTCTCCCCTCCCTCTCTCTCTCTCCCCTCCCTCTCTCTCTCTCTCTCACGCACACTCACGCCTGCATACACACACACAGTGAGAAAACATCGTTAATGAATACGGTTAATGATGGTAGTATATGTAGGTTAATTACTCCGCCATTCCCTGGTCAAATAGTCCCAGTCTGGGTTGTAATTTCACCGAATCATGGCTTTTCGACCGACAACTGGTAAATTAAAGATCGGGTTATTTGAAAATTATGCATCAGCTTAATAGCGCTGTCGCAACAGCTGCAACTTCTTCTTGTTCTTTCTCTCCTCCTCCTCCTACTTCTTTTTATTGTCTTCCCCCTTTCTTTCTTCTTTTTCATCATCTTTCTCTTCTTTCTGTCTTTTCCTCCTCCAATTCCTCTGTCTTCTCTCTTGAAATATCGTCCCTTGGGATCAAATTCAAACCAGGACAGAGCCGGCTATCTATGTCGAATAAACACAAATGTATTGTTTGGCACTCACAGAAGTAGAAGTTACCTATGTTTGACACTTAGAAGTAGAAGAGAGGAGTAGGGATTAGAGGAAGCATTTGTTTTTCCGCATATCCTTACAGGACATTGCAGTCAACACCATAATTTTTCAGCTTCAGTTGATGTCAAGTTTTACGTTCAGTAGTTTGCCATTGATTTCTGAGTGATCGGCTCACTTACCTCCGTAAGTAACCAGTGCGACGCGAAACGCTGCCGAATCACGTGAAGCTGTGTTTCGTACGAGAGTACACGGGATTACGAGCAACGTCCTTAACCCCTATGCCAGGTAGACCGGCAGAGGACGCTATAGACCAGTGGTTCTCAACCTTTTTTGGCCCGTGCCCCCTTTCACCATATTTTCAGAACGTCATCCCCCCCCCCTTTCCTGTCAAAAATTTGGCCCGTGCCCCCCTTCACCGTATTTTCAGTACGTCATTCCCCCATTCATATTTCCTATCTAAAAATCCCCCCACCCCTAACAGTATACGTAAAAATGGAAGGTAAATTTAATAGCATATACTAAAACAAGTCTAGACATCCACATAAAACATGATTTGTGGGTCTACTTACTTTATAAAATGAATTTTAGAAGGATGAGACGTACGTAACTGTAAAGTATGAAGGGAAAAACAATATCAAGTAATCGGTTCTTGTATTAACGCGATCTTGAAATGGTCTTCATTCCCCCCCCCCCCCCCCCCCCCCCCCACGCCCCTGGAAACCCTACAATTGAAAGTTATAGTTACCAATGTTTGACGCTCATAGAAGAAGAAGACAAGAATAGAGATTAGAGGACGCACTAAACAACATAACAAATTGAAGGCTACCGATGTTTGGTGCTCGTAGAAGTAGACGAAAGAAGTAGGGATTAGAGAACGCACGAGACAACATAACAATTGAAAGCTAGAGTTACCTCTAATCCGTACTTCTATCTTCTATAATCCTCTAATCCCTACTTCTGTCTTCTACAATCCTCAAATCCCTTCTTCTGTCTTCTACAATCCTATAATTCCTAGTGCTGTCTTCTACAAACCTCTGCTCCCTATTTATGTTTTCTACAATACTCTAATCCCTTCTTCTGTCTTCTACAATCCTATAATTCTTAGTTCTGTCTTCTACAATCTTTAATCCCTTCTTCTGTCTTCTACAATCCTATAATTCCCAGTTCTGTCTTCTACAATCCTCTAAACCCTACTTCTGTCTTCTACAATCCTTTAATCCCTACTTATGTCTTCTACAATCCTCTAATCTCTATTTATGTTTTCTACAATCCTCTAATACCTACTTCTATCTTCTACAATCCTCAAATTTCTTCTACTGCCTTCTACAATCCTCTAATCCCTACCTCTTTCTACAACTGTACTCTAATCCCAATGAGATACTCGGGGAACCATTCACGAACTCATTAATCTGTTAGTTACAATTTCTTTACATGACGTCGCAATCAAGTGGAGTAATTTCATAGGCAGCTTTACGTTCAGTAGTTTGCCATTGCTGTCTGATCGACCGACATGCGCACCATTGTCAAAATCAACATAAAGCAACCTGCTCCTACGTGACCTGCGGGTTGACATCGAACCAGGTAGGTTGGGGTTGTGAAACTGCGCTCACAGCGCCTAAGCCACAAACTCCGACCATTAATCTGGCACATTTATATAAGAGAAAAGAGTCCAATATCCCATAATATTTTTGGGGTGTCGAGGCTAGACCCCCGCATATTCTTCGCCACGGCATGACGAGGTGGAGGGTTTGATTTCTTGCCTCGCCCCTGTGCTTCCCAGATAATTCCCACATAATTATAAATGTTCGCCTGTCTGTCTGCCTGCCTGGCAGGTTGGTTCTCTACTGCCTGCCTGCCTGGCTCCCTTCCTGCCTGCCTGCCTGGCTCCCTTCCTGCCTGCCTGCCTGGCTCCCTTCCTGCCTGCCTGCCTGGCTCCCTTCCTGCCTGCCTGCCTGGCTCCCTTCCTGCCTGCCTGCCTGCCTTCCGTCACGCGCGCACGCTCACAAGTGCTGATTCTCTCACTCCCCTCCCTCCCTCCCTCACTCACTCACTCACTCACTCACTCACTCATTCACTCACTTACTCTCTCCCTCCCTCACTCACACTATCAATCTATTTGTCTGTCTGTCGGTGGGCCTTTTTATCTTTCTCTCTTTGTTTCTTTATAACTATCTGCTCATTCCTTCCGCCCGTTCGTACTTCCACCCTCCCTCCCTCCTCCTCCTTCCTTCATTCATTTCTTCCTCCCGTCCTTCATTCTGCCTTCCCTCCCTCCCTCCACCAGTGTCTCTGTCCCTCCTATTCTATAACTGTCTTTTGATAACATTTTATTTGCTTCCACTCCCTAATGTAAAAAGAGAAATGACCGAAAAAAAATATAAAAAAAAAAAATAAGAAGGAAATAAAAAAGACAAAACTAAGGGCAAGATCATAAATACTTTATTACTCCACGCCTTTCTAAAGAAAACATCTTTTATTTCCATCGATTCCCAGCAGAATGTTTTTTTTACCATTAACCGTTGTTTGGTCAATCTTTCTTTGCGCAACAATAGTTGTCTTATTTTGGTCAACACGGTGCAAGAAAAACAC
This sequence comes from Cepaea nemoralis, assembly GCA_014155875.1. NCBI lineage: Eukaryota > Metazoa > Mollusca > Gastropoda > Stylommatophora > Helicidae > Cepaea > Cepaea nemoralis. The sequence goes on from JACEFZ010007522.1 coordinate 108,270, forward strand.
AGCCAGCGTTTGGTTTTGTTTGATTCCCATGTGAGATGTTTGCAGACGAAAATGGGGCGGTTTAATTGTTGTAAGTTCACCAGATGATGTGGATTCAACAAAACAACAGTTCAAGTAATTTATTTTGTGTACGACTGCATGGTTTTTGCAGACAATTAAATCTTCTTATTCTCCTCCTTATTCTTCTCCTCAACTCCTTCTCCTCCTCTCACTCCCCGTCCCCTCTACCTCTACCTCCTCTTCCTTCTTCTTCTTCCTTTTCTCCTCCTCTTTCTTATTTTCTTCTTCCGTCTCCTTTCTCGTCTTCCTCCTCTTGTCTTTTCCTTCTCCTTCTTCTCTTTCCTTTTCTCCCCCAAATCCTAAACCTCGTCGTCGTCCTCCTCCTCCATCCTTCCTTCTTCTTTTACCTTCCTCATCTTCTTCCTTTTTTCTCTTTCTTCTTTCGTATTCCTTTCGTCTTCCTTTCTCCTCCTTCCTCCTTCATCTGTCCTCTTCCTTCATCAATCTTCTTCCTTCCTCCTCCTTCCCCCTCCTCATCTTCCTGCATTCCTCTTCTCCCTCCTATACTTTCTTTGTCTTGTTCCTTTAATCTATTAAATTCAATCAAAGTACAACAATAATTGAAACATATATTCATTTAGAAAGGACATACATGGCAGTGACAAAACAACAAAACAATTATTTAAGCAAAATGACAGATACAAACTTCAACGAAACAATTATGAGCAAAAACATGCGATAAATGAACATCAGCGAAACAATTATAAAGCAAATTAGAGATTCAAAATCAACGAAACAATTATGAACCAATCTCATCTCATCTCATCTCATCATGTTTCTCTTGTACCTTGCGGTGTCGAGGTGAAGTATAAACATCATGAGAGTGCCCGATTATGGGCTTCTTGTATCGATATTCCAAGGAAACATTTATAAACTAAAAATATGAAGAGATAATTGAACGTAAGTAATTTAACAAATATTGAGAACAAAAGCACGGTAGTCATAGAAATAAACAAAAATAATAGACGCAAACAGGTGTCCGATATTTCAAATAAACGTTCAGACATTCACTGGATAAAAGTACACGATACTGAAAATGAACACCTTCGTCACTGCCATTATACTTACTCTTGCTACAACAGTAACCATTTTTCTTGCAGTGATAACGAGGTCAGGCCGGGAACATCCGACAGAAATATTGGTTTGGATGGTGTTTCGTGTTGCACTTTGTGAGTGAGGCGGCGTGAGTCACAACCGACATCACAGCACTCGGGATATTCCCATACGTGCTCCGTCACCATCTGCAACAGTCAGCGAAGAGTCCCAATAATAATGGTACCAGTAGCAGTCGGATTATGTGTTTGTTAGGCCGTTCCTCGGAGTTTTGAGTGTCGGCCAGATCCTCTGGTCACTCCCTGAAGAACAATTCTCGTTAAGTCGTGATGATATATCTGTTCTTCTGGACTATACACAAGATTCCAAAGTGCCCTGACCACGTCTGCCTTATCATGCACCTATACCCCACCGAGCGGTGCACACCCAGCCAATCCGCCCCCTGCTCGTTGCCCACCACACCAGCATGTCCGGGGGGAAAAAATAAAGCAGGATTTCTCTATTTTTGATTGTTAAATGGAAGCCTGCCACTCTGCCTGAAGCATGCCTTTCTCGTCATACTTTGTGAGTCCGTTACAATTACAACATGCGGTCGTTGGTTGTCTTCCAGCCAATGGAACGCCACCGCGACTGCCTCCACCTCCATTCTCAGCCTAGATGTTGTGGTATCATGTGCCAGGCCCTCCTGCACCAAACACTGTCCACTAACCTTCGCCATGAACCTCCAGGCACTTCAGTTACCTCTCAACACAGAGTCATCCCTGTAGACGATTACATCATCTGGCCGCTATTTGTCGTGGATCAATGATTAAAGTATAAAATTAGAAGAACTGAGTTAAAACTGGAAATATAAACAATATAAAATAACACAAAGTAATGCAGCTTTACATAACACAATTACGGAAAACACAGGACGTTGCGGCAACTAACCTTCATCAGCCAACAAATAAATACACAAACCACAACATATAATCATGGAGAAGACGCTACAGTGACTACATTAAGACATGATAACAGGATGAGAAGAATGAAAAGATGAAAAAATGAGAACAACGAAGAGAAAATGAAAAATTGGAAGAAACCCCCCCCCCCCCCCCCCCCAAAAAAAAAAAAAAAAAACAATTAAAAAACAAAACAAAAACAATGTGCTACTTATCTCAGAATTCAAGGCTGCGATACAGTATCCCAATCTGGCATTCTGAGATAAGTAGCAAATATTTTTCAATGTTTTATTTTCTCTTCGTTGTTCTCATTTTTTTTTCTTCATAGTTTCATTCTTATCATCCCGTTCATCCTAACCAACCATCCAACCAGCTATCCAACCATCCAAATAGCTATCCAACCAACCAACCAACCAACCAACCAACCAACCAACCGGCCGCCCAACCAGCCAGCCAACCAATCAACCAACCAGCCAACCAACCGCCCAGCCAGCCAGCCAACCAATCAACCAACCAGCCAACCAACCAACCAACCGCCCAGCCAGCCAGCCAACCAATCAACCAACCAGCCAACCAACCAACCAACCGCCCAGCCAGCCAGCCAACCAATCAACCAACCAGCCAACCAACCAACCAACCGCCCAGCCAGCCAGCCAACCAATCAACCAACCAACCAGCCAGCCAACCAATCAACCAACCAGCCAACCAACCAACCAGCCAGCCAACATACTGTGCCATTTGGAAACGCTTAAACACAGACAGACATATTGACAGACACACACGCACACGCGCACAGAAGCACGTACATATACACACTCGTGCACACACACATACATACACCCACCCAGACAGATAGACGGACGGACGAACTGACACACACATACACACAGAGATAAAGTAAGATTTAATCTCCAGCTAAATATGGAAACATTACCAGGCCGCCCACTGCGCCCATAACCGTTGCCGATAGCGCTTCGGGTCCCGAAAGCCCACATACGGTAAACCACAAGTACCTATAGCACAAAGACAAAAGTCAAGCTGAAGCACTCACACAAAGAGGTCAACAGTCGCACTTTTGCACTCATCAGGTCGACTACTTCATCCACTCCTGCAGACAGGTCAAGGGGCGTACTCACGCACAGGTAACTAAATGATTCACGGACTGTTATAAAAGTAGGCAGTGTTCTAGACAGAAATGGCGGAACAATTTCCTTGGAAACTAATAACGGTTGCCATGGCATGTGACATAACAGGCGAGGCAACTGATTTATATACGCACTGAAAGAGGCCGCCGCAGGAAGTTGCCGACAGGGGATGGTTAAACAAACAGAGCTGGTTTTTGATCGTAGAAATATAACACAGAAACACAGGAAACGTTTCGGAATAAACATGCTTCCTCCTCGGTTTAAAGAAAGAAATGCAAAACCAAAACATCGAGCATGCATAAACATGTTTCGCAGTCTCTCATTGCTTAGGCTGCAGTTAGCTGCCTGCATTCTCGGATTCACTTCACATGTGGTGTTTCTAGATGTGTACTCCTCTTGCCAGCACTTATCTTTCGCCTCCTACGTCTTCTTCAGCTGCAGCTGCTACTGTTGCTACTTCTGCTGCTCCTGCCGTCACTCCTACTTCGCCTCCGCCATTACCTTCTTCTTCGTCGTCGTCGTCTTCTTCTTCTTTCTACACATCTCCTCCCTTTCTCTTCTTCCCCTCATCATTCTATCTCATTTCTGCTGCTACTCCTGCTGCTCCTGTTGTCTCAACGTCTCCACTGTTTCATTCATCTCCTCCTTCTCCCCTCATCCACCTTCTTCTTCTCTTCCTACACCTACACACCTTTCCTTTTCTTCCCGCTCTTTCTTCCCTCTCATGCAGACGCCAGTGACTCCAATAAAAGCAAAAGAGCATTTCAGCCTCAAGACAACGAACAAGAAATTAAAAAATCGAATAGAGGCCCAGGAGATGTGGATATACAGAAGAATGTGTCGTATTTCATGGAAACAAAAATAATCAAATACAAAGATTGTATAAAAACTGGGAATAAAAAGAGAGTTGATGAAAGAAATAACAAGAATAATTTGAAATATTTCCGCCACGTTAAAATACTCTTAAAAAACCATACTTGAGGGAAAGGTTGAAGGCAAGCTAGTAATAGGTAGGCAGTGAAATAAATGGGAAGATAACATCAAGGGATGGACAAACGGCAATCCGACACAATGTATAATCAAGGCGAGAGACAATGTTTGAGATCCGTTTCAGTAAATAAATCACAGTAAGTGCTTGCTTGCTTGCTTGCTTGTGTTCGCTGGCTGTGAACTCCAGCGGGAAGTCCTGTATGTCGGATGAAGACATCCTATTGTCCAACATCAGTGTGATGTCATACAGGACCTGAGGTTTGCGTGAGTATCCGTTGTCCCATGTCATCACAGTAAGTAAAAATATCCTTGTTATACGCCGTGTGACGTATTGATATCGTTGGTGCTAGTACCATACTTCGGAAGACTCCTTGGCGAAGTGGTCAAGCCATCTGCCTCGAGCTCCGAAGGTTGTGGGTTCAATTCCAGACTACGTCCTTCGCTTCACGAGTGCATTTTTCTCGGAGACTCCTGGGGGTCGTCGCTGGAGCTACAGAGTTCGTGCTTTGTGTGACGCTTTCGACTGGCCGGTCTGCGGAAAAAGGCCGAGCCATATGGGATAAAACAAAACTTGATGCAATGAAGTCGATCCTTTTCGACTTTTAAGACTTACTTTTAAGTACCATAGTATTATTGACCAATGGGTGCTCTGATGGTAGTGTGATCAACATTTCACCAGCAGTGTCTATTTCCCAAGACATTTCCTGGTTCACGGTTCAGATTGGTCGACCAGGCTGTCCAGATCAATTTTAGAAATCAATACGAATTCGAACACGTGACAAAGGCATGAATGCTAGCCACTGCGCCACGGTGCCTATCTCTACGGTGGCAATTTACAAATTATTTACCTTAAATAACGAGGATGCAACCAATAGATTGCACGATTTATTGCCCGGCATATTTAGCTGCATCTCGTCAGGTACATACTGTAGAAACCACACAACACAAACTAAAGTGATGAGATAAATCCTTCAAGCTGCTAATATTATGATGAGAAATGGCGTTCTTTACTTCTTTGTCACATAAAATACAACAGAGACAAAACCGACCTACCCACATATCAAAACACATAGACAGACAGACAGACATCCACCCCCCCCCCCCCCCCCCCCCCACACACACACACACACGCACGCGCGCTCGAGCACACGCACACACACAAACAAGTCACCAGACGAAGCCAGTATCACGAATTATGTGAAATAAAATTGCCCAAACAATACAAACAAGTGTAACTCAACAGGATGGAATAGAATATGAGTCATACCAAAAAACAAATAAAAGCAAGATCCGAGGTTACAGAAATACAAATCCCACATTGTCTACTACTAGTTTCACACAAAAAGGTTCTTCTGTATCCAAACAAGTCACCCGTTTTCCACTTCTACGCTTTACTGTCGGTTCCCGCACCTCACAGCTTTGGGAACCCCTCCGTGCGTCATGTTTTTCTCTCCCCTGTCTAGACAACCGGTTCCTGAATCTGAGATCCCATTGTGTGGACAAATCCCACGCTTTATGAAAAATGGTGTTACCTAATCGCCCATGAATTTGTCAAGTAAAGTAGATTTTAAGACCAGAACAATACATGATTTATGATTGATAAAAATTGACTTCTTGTTCAGAAAGCAATTACAAACTCATCGTCATCATCAAGTGTCATGTCAACTGGCGTAGGCGTTCATGTCTCTCCACAAATCTCAGTCTTTGGTGTTCTAGATCAACTCTGCTGCTGATATTCCTCAATCCACTCCGTATAATTTCTCTTGGTCGGCCTCTGCCTATCTTCCGTCGATCTTTTCAGTCGTCACGATGTTCTCCAATGCCTCTCTTCTCATCACATGACCAAAGAAGTCTGTTTGTCTCTTTCTTAGTGATGTATATAATGTTATAGTTTCATTAGCCTGTTTCAGATAAACGTTGTTAGCTACTTTGGCAGTCCAAGGAATTCACAAAATTCGTCAAAGGAACCACATCTCTGTTGCCTCCAAGTACTTCCTAATTTGTGCATTTACATTCTAAGATTCACTGCCACACAGCAAATCAGGTTCTATACAGCACTTCAGCACTCTCTTTTTTACATTCAATGATAGCGACTTATTGTATACGATACATTTCTTTTCCTGAAATGCAGCTTTGGTTTGCCCTATTCTGCTCTTAATCTCTGTTGTGCATCGTCCGTCTGATGTTATTAAATAGAATGCCGGATTCTCCTTTGAGAGACCCGGGTTCGATTCCTCGGTAAGGTGTGGAGTTTTTTTAATTTTCCGTTGGGGGAAAAAAAATAAAACCCTAACCTGCGTAGTTCGCGGCGACTGCACTAGTCAGGCGGCCTTAATTCCCCAGGCTCAAGATTCCCCCAGCCATACACCGCAAGGTACTATATTGACAGTAAATGACAGTTTTAAATGACAGGTTGGCAAACTACTAGACGTAAAGATGCCAAGAAAATCATCAGCCTAGGGTTGATCGCAACGTCCTGCAAAGATCATGCAATAGTTTAAAAAATGTATGACGAGACGAGGTCGAAAAGTTAAAACCGCTCGCTCTTAAACTTCCGGTGCGTTGATGGTAAGGTAGGTGGTCCAGCCCCAATACCGGTAATAAGCTGGTCGTAAACGTTGATGTCTGGATCAGAAAGCAATGGCAAACTACTTAACGTAAAATTGCCTATAAAATTAACATGGGGTTGATCGTATCGTCCTGTAAAGGACATTTAAAAAGTTAGTTATTTACACTTTACAGGACGTCGCAGTCAACCCCATCATTGTTTGGCTGTTTATGATTTCTTGGTTAGTTTACGTTCTGCAGTATTCCATTGCTTTCTGAACGACCGGCACCCATACTATTTCGTAAAAAAAAACAAAAAAAAAACCCAAAACGCAAGGTGGTCTGCTGCCAAATCGCCCGCAGCTGTGTTTCGAACACGGTATGCGGGGTTACGAGTTGCGTCCGTAACCCCATCGCCACAGAGCCGGCTGCAAAAGACATACAAAATAAAAAATAAAGTATGATACAGTATTAATGATTGTGAGAGGGTTGCAGCAAATAACTTGCATGGCCACGTAACTAATAATGAGGCTGGTGTAGGTACACCATTATAGACAGCTATAAGAAAGAGAAAGAGACCTGGCTACTGGCATCAGAAGCAGGACTGTCCCGTATTCTTTGGGTATTTCATGAGAAGGGTAAAGCTGGAGCACGTCGTGACAACGGGGATGTTGGAAAGAACGAGAAGCAGGGTCAGATCAAGAGAAAAGATTCTAGGCGGTTTGACATCATGGCTTGGCTTGATATCCGTAGTAGAAATGATTGGCAATACACCAGGCAGAAGATGACAGACATGTCACCAAATCCACACGGCGTGGGGTATAAGAAGATTGGAAGTACAAGAGACTGAAACTTGTTGAGAGACTTGATCACCAGCGTCACACGGCATGGATTATCAGAAGATTGAAAGAAGGCTGTGGACAGACATGATCACCAACACTACACGGCATGGACTATAAGAAGATTGGCAGTACAATAGACAGAAGGATCTGAACAGACCTAATCTTCTACGCCACACATCATGGACTTTAAGAATACAGAATGAAGGAGACAAACAGTGATCTTTGGGCACGTAATGCGATGTGAGGCATTGGAGAACATTGCGACGACAGGAAAGATCGGCGTTTGAAGTGGCCGGATGAAAGGAACTGATGCTTGATGGCCTTAGACCATGGTATGAAGGAGCATCATCAGTGGAATTGCCCGGAACACCAAGGCCGGACATTTTGATGTGAAGTGAATGTCTACGCTGCCTTGCCAGAAAGATAATGTCTCCGCATACAGGGTTTTATATCAACTATGGGCGATGAGGAAACAGATCGCATTGCGTTGATTTTAAGAAAGGTATGTGAGGCGGTCGTTCAGAAAAAAAAAAATGGGAAACTACTGAACGTAAAGTTGCCTAAAATAAAAATAAAAAAAAGAAGAAAAACCACAAACGCTGGAGTTGATTGTGACGTCCTGTAAAGGGAAAGGGCATGTAACTAACTCACGTTTACTGTGTAATTATATTATCGCCTGTTTGACTTGGTTTATTTGTTAATGCTGATGAAAGCTTTGTTACCGCGAAGTCAAACTCTTTCTTTCGTTATAAGATATTACCGCTGGGGTGTAAACTGTTAGCCTTTCACATAATCTAGATCACCACATATGCAGAGGAAAAACCATGTTCCGTACCCGTCGTCTTTCCTTCCTAGGCAATTTCTAGAAAATTCTTAAAATTTCTGGGTGTCCATTTTTATGATCTGGGTCTACCCAGAAAGAGCTTGAAAGCAACGGAGATGTGGTTCCTGAGAAAATACCCGACACCGCCAGTGAGAAAATACCCGACACCGCCAGTGAGAAAATACCCGACACCGCCAGTGAGAAAATACCCGACACCGCCAGTGAGAAAATACCCGACACCGCCAGTGAGAAAATACCCGACACCGCCTGAGTAACTACAAATGATTGCTTGGAAAAGCTAATGTGTTGTCCGTTCACTTTGAACACAGGCATAGTTAAGGGAGGGAGAGAGAGAGAGGGAGGGATATAGAGAGGGAGGGAGGAAGAGAGGCAGAGTGAGTGGGAGACAGAGTGGGAGAGAGAGTGTGAGAAAGAGAGGGAGGGAGGGATATAGAGAGGGAGGGAGGAAGAGAGAGAGTGGGAGACAGTGGGAGAGAGGTAGGGAGAGAGAGGGAGGGAAAGAGATGGATAGAGAATGGGAGAGAAGGAGGGAGAGAGAGAGGAGGAAGGGAGAGGGATGGAGTGAGGGAGGGAGTGAGAGAGAGGGAGAGAGAGAGACGGAGGGAGGGAGGGAGAGCGAGGGAGGGAGAGAGACACAGAGAGAGGGAGAGAGATGGGGAGAGAGGCACAGAGAGAGGGAGAGAGATGGGGAGAGAGACAGAGACACAGAGAGACACAGAGAGACACAGAGAGACACAGAGAGAGGGACAAAGAAAGAGGGATAGAGAGAAGCAGAGAGAGAGAGAGAGGGGCGAGGGAGAGAGACAGGAGGGAGAGAGAGAGGAGATAGAGAGAGAGAGACAGACAGAAAGGGAGAGAGAGCACCAGACACTATGCCACCGCTCTAGTAAGGTTGGCCTTTTCTTTTTCCTCGTCACAATTTCACAGCAAGGCTTGAAGTCAGCGTGGCCGAATGGTTAAGAACGGTGTGCTGATGCCGATATAGTGGGTTCAATCCCTACATAAGTCAGTTGGACAAAAATGTAGGCGTCTCGTCCTTGACTTGTGGACGTAAATTACAAGTACCTCAGAAGTCGGAGTGGGTTCAGTTGATGGCTAGGAAAGCTGGTAACAAGGGAAAGCTAATCCACACGCAAAAATCAGTCCGGCGCACTAAAAGGACTACGTGTGACTTCAAAGCCAGGGAACGCAAAATAAAAATAAGAAAGCAAGGTTCAACAATTACAGTCTATCCAGAAATGAATGCCTTCATTCACGATCAATTATTTTGAAAACAGTGCTGCATCGTTATGACATTTTTCCTGCCGCCTTATATTAACCCCCATCCAAGGAATATATCTTTGATAGGTCCAAAAGCAACTTAAATCATGGAAAGTTGTGACATTTCTTTGATGTTTTGGTGAAAAACTAGTGATTTCTCGCTAACAAACTTGTTTTACAGTAATGCCCCGTTCCACTACGCGAGGCTCTATTCATAAGGCTAGTGCCATGTCCCACGAGAAAATTAACTATTCAATGCTAATGTTTCCGTGTGAAGACGTAATACAGTGAATAATGTGCTCTTCATCTCTGACCCGTAAATTATATATCGCATATAAACAAACTTTGAAATCTGCTGTACGAACTCCAGAACAAAAATATGTTTGTTGGGTTGACATAATGATAAGGTTATATGATAAATCTCATCATTTTCCCTCAGTTGGTTACTGAGATATGGAATTTTATATTGGGGGAGACAAAAGTAAACAGACTATAGGAAAGTACTGTGACCTATAGTACATTATCAAATAGACAGGGCGGATTAATCCCAAAGTCCACGATATGACGTTTCGTCGATCACAGACGTCGAGCTTGTTTTGTCTTTACCCAGAAAATCCCGTAAATAGAATCAGATAATAGGCCCCCTCCTGTGTTCCGACGTCACCAGGTATAACGAGATTAACTGCTTTATTACCGGACCGCTTTCAGAAATAAAGGTGCAACACAGGTAATTACAAGACTGATACTGCCGGAGGGCTGGGGAATTATAGGGCATTACACCGGTACTTATTATAGTTCATGCCGTGTGGCGTTAGTGATCATGTCTGTCCACAGCCTTCTATTTTGTCTTCTGCCAGTCATGTCTGATACTGATGTTCCTTCAAGACATGCTTTCAAACTGTCCAGTGTCTTCTCTTTTGGTCTTGATCGGCTTCTCAACCCCTTCAACTTTCCCGTTGTCACGACATGCTAGAGCTTTTCTCTTCTTTTGACGTGGCCACAGAATGTAGACCTGTCTTTTTATGATGCGCGTAATCATTTGTCTTTGTAAGTTTATTTCATCCAAGATATCTTTATCACTCTTTCTATGCGTCCTCGGTTCTCTCATCATTCTTCTATAACACCACGTCTCGCCAGATTTTACATAATTCCAAACTTGTCTACTAATTGTCAATGAGCCGCTTTCGTACATCTGGGTTGACTCAATATACGAGCTCTTGAGAACTCTTTCCCTCATCTTGCCTGACAAAGAGAAACTGCAGATAAATTTCACCCTTTCTGAGTCACGTAAGTGTGGGATTAAGTTACTAATTCCCTTTATCGTTGCTTTTTTGTTTTCATTGCCACATCTCTTCTTCTTTTACAAGGATGAAGTTATCTTAACATCGTGTGAAATAGGGTTGGATTAAAAATCCCATCATGAAAGTAAAGTACCGTAACACTCCGGGAAGAGGGATTCTTCTGACGCTCAGAAACCTCCAGTCGTACTTGCTCCACGACGGTACATTTAGATGGGAGGTTAGGTAATGTAGATGGGACCCGAGGTAGCATAGATGGAAGCCGCGGTAGTGTAGATGGGACCAGAGGTAGCGTGGATGGGAGTCGCGGTAGTGTAGATAGGAGTCGCGGTAGCGTAGATGGGAGTCGCGGTAGTGTTGATGGGACTCGAGGTAGCGCAGATGGGAGTCGCGGTAGCGTAGATGGGAGCCGCGGTAGCGTAGATGGAAGCCGCGGTAGCGTAGATGGGAGCCGCGATAGTGTAGATGGGAGCCGCGGTAGCGTAGATGGGAGTCGCGGTAGCGTAGATGGGACTCGAGGTAGCGTAGATGGGAGTCGCGGTAGCGTAGATGGGAGCCGCGGTAGTGTAGATGGGACTAGAGGTAGCGTAGATGGGAGTCGCGGTAGCGTAGATGGGAGTCGCGGTAGTGTTGATGGGACTCGAGGTAGCGCAGATGGGAGTCGCGGTAGCGTAGATGGGAGTCGCGGTAGCGTAGATGGAAGCCGCGGTAGCGTAGATGGGAGCCGCGATAGTGTAGATGGGAGCCGCGGTAGCGTAGATGGGAGTCGAGGTAGCGTAGATGGAAGCCGCGGTAGCGTAGATGGGAGCCGCGATAGTGTAGATGGGAGCCGCGGTAGCGTAGATGGGACTCGAGGTAGCGTAGTTGGGAGTCGCGGTAGCGTAGATGGGAGCCGCGGTAGCGTAGATGGGACTCGAGGTAGCGTAGTTGGGAGTCGCGGTAGCGTAGATGGAGTCGCGGTAGTGTTGATGGGACTCGAGGTAGCGCAGATGGGAGTCGCGGTAGCGTAGATGGGAGTCGCGGTAGCGTAGATGGAAGCCGCGGTAGCGTAGATGGGAGCCGCGATAGTGTAGATGGGGAGCCGCGGTAGCGTAGATGGGAGTCGAGGTAGCGTAGATGGAAGCCGCGGTAGCGTAGATGGGAGCCGCGATAGTGTAGATGGGAGCCGCGGTAGCGTAGATGGGACTCGAGGTAGCGTAGTTGGGAGTCGCGGTAGCGTAGATGGGAGCCGTGGTAGTGTAGATGGGACTAGAGGTAGCGTAGATGGGAGTCGCGGTAGCGTAGATGGGACTCGAGGTAGCGTAGATGGCAGTCGCGGTAGCGTAGATGGGAGCCGCGGTAGTGTAGATGGGACTAGAGGTAGCGTAGATGGGACTCGAGGTAGCGTAGATGGCAGTCGCGGTAGCGTAGATGGGAGCCGCGGTAGTGTAGATGGGACTAGAGGTAGCGTAGATGGGAGTCGCGGTAGCGTAGATGGGAGTCGCGGTAGTGTTGATGGGACTCGAGGTAGCGCAGATGGGAGTCGCGGTAGCGTAGATGGGAGTCGCGGTAGCGTAGATGGAACCCGCGGTAGCGTAGATGGGAGCCGCGATAGTGTAGATGGGAGCCGCGGTAGCGTAGATGGGAGTCGAGGTAGCGTAGATGGAAGCCGCGGTAGCGTAGATGGGAGCCGCGATAGTGTAGATGGGAGCCGCGGTAGCGTAGATGGGACTCGAAGTAGCGTAGTTGGGAGTCGCGGTAGCGTAGATGGGAGCCGCGGTAGCGTAGATGGGACTCGAGGTAGCGTAGTTGGGAGTCGCGGTAGCGTAGATGGGAGTCGCGGTAGTGTTGATGGGACTCGAGGTAGCGCAGATGGGAGTCGCGGTAGCGTAGATGGGAGTCGCGGTAGCGTAGATGGAAGCCGCGGTAGCGTAGATGGGAGCCGCGATAGTGTAGATGGGAGCCGCGGTAGCGTAGATGGGAGTCGAGGTAGCGTAGATGGAAGCCGCGGTAGCGTAGATGGGAGCCGCGATAGTGTAGATGGGAGCCGCGTAGCGTAGATGGGACTCGAGGTAGCGTAGTTGGGAGTCGCGGTAGCGTAGATGGGAGCCGTGGTAGTGTAGATGGGACTAGAGGTAGCGTAGATGGGAGTCGCGGTAGCGTAGATGGGACTCGAGGTAGCGTAGATGGCAGTCGCGGTAGCGTAGATGGGAGCCGCGGTAGTGTAGATGGGACTAGAGGTAGCGTAGATGGGATCGGGTAGCGTAGATGGCAGTCGCGATAGCGTAGATGGAACGCGGTAGTGTAGATGGGATAGAGTAGCGTAGATGGAGTCGCGGTAGCGTAGATGGGAGCGCGGTAGTGTATTGTGACTCTACGCAGAGAGCCGAGCGTAGATGGGAGTCCGCGGTAGCGTAGATGGGAGCCGCGGTAGCGTAGATGGGAGCCGCGTAGTGTAGATGGGAGCCGCGGTAGCGTAGATGGGAGTCGCGGTAGCGTAGATGGGCTCGAGGAGCGTAGATGGAGCCGCGGTAGCGTAGATGGGACTCGAGTAGCGTAGATGGGAGTCGCGGTAGCGTAGATGGGAGCCGCGGTAGCGTAGATGGGACTCGAGGTAGCGTAGATGGGAGCGCGGTAGCGTAGATGGGAGCCGCGGTAGTGTAGATGGGACTCGAGGTAGCGTAGATGGGAGTCGCGGTAGCGTAGATGGGACTCGAGGTAGCGTAGATGGCAGTCGCGGTAGCGTAGATGGGAGCCGCGGTAGTGTAGATGGGACTCGAGGTAGCGTAGATGGGAGTCGCGGTAGCGTAGATGGGACTCGAGGTAGCGTAGAGGGGAAATCGCGGTAGCGTAGATGGGAGCCGCGGTAGCGTAGATGGAAGCCGCGGTAGCGTAGATGGGAGCCGCGGTAGTGTAGATGGGACTCGAGGTAGGGCAGATGGGAGTCGCGGTAGCGTAGATGGGAGTCGCGGTAGCGTAGATGGAAGCCGCGGTAGCGTAGATGGAAGCCGCGGTAGTGTAGATGGAGCCGTGGTAGTGTAGATGGGAGCCGCGGTAGCGTAGATGGGAGTCGCGGTAGCGTAGATGGGAGTCGCGGTAGCGTAGATGGGAGTCGCGGTAGCGTAGATGGGAGTCGCGGTAGCGTAGATGGGAGCCGCGGTAGTGTAGATGGGAGCCGCGGTAGTGTAGATGGGACTCGAGGTAGCGTAGATGGGAGTCGCGGTAGCGTAGATGGGACTCGAGGTAGCGTAGATGGGAGTCGCGGTAGTGTAGATGGAAGCCCCATTAGCGTAGATGGGAGCCGCGGTAGCGTAGATGGGAGCCGCGATAGTGTAGATGGGACTCGAGGTAGCGCAGATGGGAGTAGCGGTAGCGTAGATGGAAGCCAAGGTAGCGTAGATGAAAGCCGCGGTAATGTAGATGGGAACCGCGGCAGTGTAGATGAGAGTCGCGGTAGCGTAGATGGAAACCGCGTTAGCGTAGATGGTAGCCGCTTTAGCGTAGATGAAAGCCGCGGTAGCGTAGATGGGAGCTGCGGTAGCTTAGATTGGAGCCCCGGTAGCGTAGATTGGAGCCGTAGTAGCGTATATGACCACACGCTCGCCTGCCAGACCGCTGGTTAGAGACTCGATCTCCATCGTGACGGAGGCCAATTGTTAAAGTTGATGAGAGCCCCAAAGTCGATCCAGGCTCAAATGTGCTTCAGGAGATGTTCAGGGAGGTAAAATCGACCGGTGAGATACTGGCCACGTAACCCAACCACTGACGTTTAATGTATGAAAATATGAGTCTAGCATCATATACCCAATGCGGATTAAAGCGTGTGAAATGGTCTTCCCCTTCCTTCCACACTTGGATCCTCCCCGTAATGAGGGAGTTCATGCTCTGTGCTGAAATTATCCTTGTGTGAAACTATGATTAGGAGACTTATACAGTTTAAAATTACCGTGGTAGACTTTTGACATTAGTGTGCGAACATGTGTATATTTCAGGTTGAAGGACTTGTCTAGTTATTTTACTTTATGTTGTGTGAATTCTGTAGTATGTACCCGACGAGATGTCAGGCAATAAATCGCGCAATCTATTGTGTGTATCTTCGTATTCAAACTTATAGAGATATCGGAGGGCAGTATAAAAAACAAATACCTTACATCTCAGCCACCCAAGTCCTTAAAAATGACTTCTACTCCACAACCCACTTCTTTATCAGCGTATGAACCGTACTCTTTCATTACCAACAGCTTGAGCCCTTCTATCATTTCACGCTGAAGCAACTCTCGACAAGGAAGTCGTTTTCTCCACATTCAAAACATTATAAATAACAACACATTCTAATGAAGCTAATAAGCACTTCTGGAAAATTTGTTTCCTTAAAAGTCTTAATACGCTCATTCCAATCTTTCCTCCAACCAAGATGGCAGGCGAAGAGATAAGATTATGAGGGCAGATAGGTTGATTTTTTAGGAGGATTTATATGCGTATCCATAACCATGGCGATAAAACTGCAGCCCCAGGTGTCATCTCACTGGGCAGATAAATATTTTATCCTTCTGTAAAGATAAGTGCTTTATGAATGAAAGGAAAGGAAAGAAATTCCAGGTTTAAATAGGAAACTAAAAATAAATACGAGAAACGAGTGCTTTAAGTTACGAAACAAACCTTGAGTTATTCACGCATATGATGTTACCCATAGCTTTTCGATTCAGCCCATGTTTTTTTTTAAAATCCGGGACCCGCGTTGGTGTAGTGGTTTTACGCTTAACACAAGTCTTAAAAGTAGAGAGGATCGATTTCATTGCACCGGGTTTTATCCAATATAGCTCGGCCTCTTTCCGCAGGGCGGCATGCCGAAAACGTCACACAGAGCACGAACTCTATAGCGCCAGCGACGACCCCAGGAGTCTCAGAGAAAAATGCACTCGTGAACAGAAAAACGTAGCCCGGAATCAAACTCACGACCTTCGGAGCGCGAAGCAGACGACTTGACTACTTCTCCACGGAGACCTCTCGAATCTCACCCTTGCGTTATATATATATATATATATATATATATATATATATATATATATATATATATATATATATATATATATATATATATATATATATATATATATGTGTGTGTGTGTGTGTGTGTGTGTGCGTGTGAGTGTAAGCGTGTGTGTGTATATATATTCTTCGCTGACAAACCATGTGTCAACCAACAAATTACAATCAACTAATGTCAAATTTGGATATTATCCAAATCACACTTACGCAAAATTAACACTTGCGAAATAAGATGCTTGAGAAGAGCTCCGACTTAACTCTCCGAGAACGAAGTTAGAAATGATCTTATGAGGACAGACAGACAGAGAGTGGGATCAACACCTTGTGCCTCTAATACTGAAAGACAGAAGATCAAACGATTCGCCGATCTCGTTAGAATGCAAAACCATCAACTACCAACCTCAAAGAAGATCTGATACGAGAGCAAGAGTACGCCCGAGAAGAAAATGGATTAACGACATCAAAGACATTGTACAATGACACGGAATGACACTATCCAGTGTCACCCACCGGCGCTGGCACGTAAATTATTCCTCCCGACGCCGCTTTACGGCAAAAGTGGATGATGATGATGATGAAGATGATGATAATGATGATGATGATGATGATGATGATGATGATGATGATGATAATGATGATGATGAATGAAAGAATTCAAAACGTCACAAACTTGGAAAAGCTACATAACTAACAACAAAGGGACTATTAACATATTCTGTGCCAAAGAAAAAGTTGGTTGCACCAAACAAAAATGGACGGCGGAATATGTGAAGTAGGAGTGTGTCATAGTTATCACCTTACAGTTGTTAATATGGTAACAGATGTGCTCTATTATATATCAAATTTAACGGGGTTGCATTGGGAACGCTATTGTATATAAGCCATGAAAGATAAGGGAAGTCGCTTAAGACAATTAATCATCCTATTGAATTTAAAAAGTTAAAGGAAAACGCCAGAAGAAACTGGCCATAGCAATGCAGAGATGTTCATCATTATGAAGACTGTTGTTGTTGTTTGTCCATCAAGAATGATGATGACCATTCATTTCATCCAGTGGGGTTGAAAGTATGGAGCCGTGGAGTTCTAAGATGGCTGATAAGGCCTATTTTAGGATCGAAATGTTCTTTGACAATGTGGACAAAGAATGCTTGACGTTCCAGGAAGAGGATCTCCTGCAGTATGTCCGCAGGGCATCATGCGATGTCCGCAGGGCATCATGCGTTGTCCGGCTTCCAGGCGAAGGTGATACAGACGCAGTTCGTAATCCCTCATTTCCGCGTTTAAAACACAGCTGCGGGAAATTTGGCAGCAGACCACCTCGCGTTGGTTTTTTAAAACAAGGTATGAGTGCCGGTCGTTCAGAAAGCAATGGCAAATGACTGAACGTACACTTGGCAAGAGATCACAACAGCGACAAATGCTGGTGTTGACTGCAACGTCATGTAAAGGATATGCAACTAACTTTTTAACTGGTAAATTCATGCGCTTGTGCTTAAACTCCTGGTACGCTGATGTCGGGATAAAGGTTTCAGCCCCCACACTGATCACTTGGACATCACTAATTTCCCATTCACAAAGCAATGGCCAACTACTGGAAGTAAACTTGGCGAGAAAATAAACCTAGCCTTGCCGTTAATCATTGCGTCCTGCACAGGACGTACAACATTAATCATTTCAGACACAACACCAACAAACACATTACAGTAAACATCTGTAGAACATGCATCTTCTCTGTAGCAACACCCGGATGTGAGTTATTCACGCACTCAACGACATAGACCAAACAAATTCCTGGTAATTTCCCTTATCAGTCTCAGGATACTCCACATCTGTGGAAGGGAGATAATCTTACCTACTGGTTAACAAGGGCATGTAATTCCAAATTCCAGAGCGCACATGTGAGTATATTTAGCTTCTGGTCATGTCGGCTCAAGGGGATTGTTTATTTGCGAGGATTTACGGTACCAAGAAATGTATCAGGTAATAAAGGTGACCTTGTGATTCTGACAACATAACCCACCGAATGCCGATTGGTGTGTCGTTACTATAAGCATAATGTGTCTTAAGGCGCGAAGAAGGGCAGTTTGCTGACTTAGTTATTTCAACTGGGAAAATCGGCGTCTGTCGCTTGGGGTAGTGAGTACAGTTTTGAAATTCTGACAATCCGGGTTCTTAGTAGTCGCAAGCGATTTGGAAGAAGATCGCTTTGCGCTGATTTTAACATTGTATGAGGGTCGGCCGTACTTAAAGCAATGGCAAACACATGAATGTAACTGACTAGAAAATCACAAACAGGGACTAAGAATGCTGGGGTTGAATGCGATGTTCAGAAAGATAAATACATATGCAGACAGATAAACAGACGGGCGGGCGGGCGGGTGAGCGGACGGACGGGCGGGGGGACGCGTGGGCGGACGGACGGACGGATGGACAGACAGACAGATACATGGATAGAAAGACAGACAGACAGACAGACAGACAGACAGACAGACAGACAGACGGACGGACGGACGGACGGACGGACAGACAGACATATAGATAGATAGATAGATAGGTATATAGATAGATAGATAGATAGATAGATAGATAGATAGATAGATAGATAGATAGATAGAGATATATAGATAGATATATGATATATAGACAGATTGATGGGTAGGTTAGTAACTGGGTAGGGAGATAGGTAATTAGGTAGGTAGGTAGTTAAGTAGGTAGGCAGGTGGGTAGATAGCTGTGCAGGTAAGTCTTTATAAAATAAATATCGGAGACTGAAATAACATTGCCAAACCAGCCACGGAGATTTGGAAACAGTCTTTCCATTGATTTCAATGGTACGAGACGTCGGCCATTTATAAATCAATGGCAAACTACTGTAACAATTGCCTAGTGAATCACAAGCAGCAAATAAATGCTGGGATTGATTGCAACGTCATGTAAAAGATACACAACTAACTTGTAAACTAACAAACCTCATGTATGTCATGAGGTCACGTTCGGTGCAAACAAGCAGAAATATGTAAATTTTTGACTTGGGAGACGTAAATTACAAGAATCTCAGAAGACCGAGTGGGTTCGCCTGATGGCGAGGGACACTGGTAATAGGGGACAGCTAAGCCACATTCAAAAATCAGCCCAGTACACCAGAAGTAGAAGCAATTGTGTGGAGCACGCTTAAAAACTGGATTGTCTCCCTTTTCAGAGGAAATCTAGCAACAGACAATAAGTAAATGTTTGGGGTGTAGACGAAAAAAGGGTAACTAAATAGCAGCAGCAGCAGTAACAACACAACAACAACAACAACAACAACAACACAACAACAACAACAACAACAACAACAACAACAACAACAACAACAACAACAACAACAACAGTAGCGGCAGCAGTAACAACAACAAGAATAACAGCAGCAGCAACAGCAACAGCAGCAGCAGTAGCAACAACAACATCATCATCAGCAGCAGCAGGAACAACAACAACAACATTAGTAATACCAATAAGAGTAATAATGCCTGTACTACTACTGCTGCAGCAACAACAATATCAAAAACAACAAAAGCAACTACTACTACTTCTAATGTTACTGTTACTACAACTAGTGCTACTATTACTATCACTGCCGCTACTACGACAATTGCTGCTGCTGCTGCTGCTGCTGCTGCTGCTACTACTACTACTACTACTACTACTACTACTACTACTACTAGTACTACTACTACTACTACTACTACTACTACTACTACTACTACTACTACTACTACTACTACTACGACTGCTGCTGCTGCTGCTACTACTACTACTACTATTACTACTACTACTACTACTACTACTACTACTACTACTACTACTACTACTACTACTACTACGACTGCTGCTGCTACTACTACTACTATTACTACTACTACTACTACTACTACTACTACTACTACTACTACTACTACTACTACTACTACTACTACTACTACTACTACTACTACTACTACTACTACTACTACTACTACTACTACTACTACTTTTGTTTGCATATTCTTTTTTACAGGACATCACTGTCAACATCAGCAGTGTACTTCTGTTGTTGATACCTTGACAAGTTTACGTTCAGTAGCTTGCACTATTACTACTACCACCAATAGTATGCGTTCATTTCGCATCTGGCGATTCGGATTTGAAAAAAAAATTGACCTCGGCGCCCAGGTGGTCCCAATCTAAACCTGGTATCAGAAAATATCTTGGAAAGTTACGAACTGACCCTGACCCCCCCCCACCCCCCCCCCCCTATAAAACTCTTGATCTATCACCATTAGCGCACACACGGGTGTAACCCGTAAGTGCTCCGTTCTACTCCTAACTCAAGCCTGACTCCAGAGAAACTCAACTCAGTGCACGAACTCCGTAGCACCGGCGAGGATCCTGAAATACTATAGGTAGATTTTAAACTCGAAATTTTGTTCAGACAGCGCCGTTAGGCTACTCTTTTTCGATTTCCAGCTGCCAAAGGATTTTTATTTCGTGTGCAACAATACACACGGACGTCCGATCTCACTACCCAGAGACCAGGGTAATTTCGTTACTAGAAGTCCACGTGAACAAATCCCAGCCCTCACCGGGGCTTGAACCCGGGACCTTCAACACTCGAGGCGGACACCATACCTCGAGACCACTCAGCCCCCTTAAGATCAGATTACCATTGAACTGCGTCATCACTGGCGCTGGATACCATTAAAGCCTACACAAATAAAGCAACTGGATACAACGAGTGTGAATACCAGTCTGGGAGTGTCCGTGGTCAAGTTGCCTGTTTCGCGCTCCTAAAGTTGCGGGACTGATTCTGGGCTACGACATCTGGTTCACGAGTGCAATTTTTCTCGAAGACTCCTGGGTAACGTATGCGGTGCTACGGAGTTCGTGCTTTTTGCGACGCTTTCGGCGGGCCGTTCTGCCAAAAGAGATAGGCCATATGAGTCGACCTTCTCGCTTTTTAATCCCCTTTTACAAAATATTATCAGGGTTTCCCCTAGCAAATGCTCCTGGGACGTACCAACAATAAAATAGATGTCGAAATGAAAGCAAACAACAAAGACATACTCACCTAAATATGTACTACAGATGTACTCCGCTATCTGGTTTCCTGATTTACTGGACTCCGCAAAATGACTAAGTTCTCTGTTGAGCATCCGTTTAAACTGAAAAGTACAAACAAATGTAACAGTAAATTTTGACCATGATTGTCATCGTTGGCGTCGTCGTCGTCGTCGACATCATCATCATCATCATCGTCATCGTCATCATCATCATCATCATCATCATCATCATCATCATCATCATCATCATCATCATCATCATCATCATCATCATCATCATCATCATCATCATCATCATCATCATCATCATCATCATCATCATCATCATCATCATCATCATCACTACAATTACTACTACTACTACTGCTGTTACTACTACTATTATTACTACAACTGCTACTACTACTACTACTCCATCATCATTGGCACCTTGCCGTCTTGACAGACGATAGTTTGTGCTTTAAAAAGGCATAATAACTTTTAACTATGGCGGTAGCGAGTGTGACTGATAAGGCCAATTTGCGCTGTAAATGTCCGTTCACAGTGGGTGCATGTGAACACGTGGTCATTTCCACCATCATGCACCATCTTACGTCTCAAACGCTTGGTGTGTGACTTTTCTGCAATAATTTTCTCCTTTGACTTTATTCCATTTCTGATATTTGCCCTCCATGCAACACGTTCAGCGGCGACTTGCTCCCAATGTGCATTATCAATGCCTGTATCAATCATGTCCCGCTTACACACATCTTTGTATCGTAGTAGAGGCCGACCCTGAGATCTCTTACCCATCTGTAATTCACCAAAAAAGATATCCTTTGGTATTCTACCATCATCCATCCTCCTAAGATGTCCTATCCATCTAAGTCTACGAAGACTGAGCATGGAATAAACTGTCACACAACCTGATCTTTCCAATACTTCAGTATTTGTGATTTTGTCTTGCCACTTAATACCAAGAATTCTTCGCTACTACTACTACCACGACAACTACTACCACTGTTACACCACCCCCACCACCACCACTACTACCACCACTAATACCACCACCACCACCACCACCACAACCGTCGCCGCACGCCGCAGCTGCCGCCGCCGCCACCACTACTACTACTACTACTACTACTACTACTACTACTACTACTACTACTACTACTACTACTACTACTACTACTACTACTACTACTACTACTACTACTACTACTACTACTACTACTACTACTACTACTACTACTACTACTACTACTACTACTACTACTATCAACGTAACGCCTAACTACTACGATTACCACCACTTCTAGTATTATTAGTTTTAATAGAAGCAGCAACATAACTGATAGAAAAGTTCACTATTGTCGCACAATGGCTCTATCTACATGGCGGGAACAATAGGAATGATGATGATAATAGAGATGGTGATGATAACAGAGATGGTGATGATAACAGAGATGGTGATGATAACAGATATGGTGATGATAACAGAGATGGTGATGATAACAGAGATGGTGATGATAACATAGATGGTGATGATAACAGAGATGGTGATGATAACAGATATGGTGATGATAACAGAGATGGTGATGATAACATAGATGGTGATGATAACATAGATGATGATGATAACAGATATGGTGATGATAACATAGATGGTGATGATAACATAGATGGTGATGATAACATAGATGGTGATGATAACATAGATGGTGATGATAACAGAGATGGTGATGATAACATAGATGGTGATGATAACATATATGGTGATGATAACATAGATGGTGATGAATAACATAGATGGTGATGATAACAGAGATGGTGATGATAACCAGAGATGGTGATGATAACAGAGATGGTGATGATAACAGATATGGTGATGATAACAGAGATGTGATGATAACAGAGATGGTGATGATAACAGAGATGGTGATGATAACATAGATGGTGATGATAACAGAGATGGTGATGATAACAGATATGGTGATGATAACAGAGATGGTGATGATAACAGAGATGGTGATGATAACAGAGATGGTGATGATAACAGAGATGGTGATGATAACAGAGATGGTGATGATAACAGATATGGTGATGATAACAGAGATGGTGATGATAACAGAGATGGTGATGATAACATAGATGGTGATGATAACATAGATGGTGATGATAACATAGATGGTGATGATAACAGATATGGTGATGATAACAGAGATGGTGATGATAACAGAGATGGTGATGAAAACAGAGATGGTGATGATAACAGAGATGGTGATGATAACATAGATGGTGAGGATAACAGAGATGGTGATGATAACAGAGATGGTGATGATAACAGAGATGGTGATGATAACAGAGATGGTGATGATAACAGAGATGGTGATGATAACAGAGATGGTGATGATAACAGAGATGGTGATGATAACAGAGATGGTGATGATAACAGAGATGGTGATGATAACAGAGATGGTGATGATAACAGAGATGGTGATGATAACAGAGATGGTGATGATAACAGAGATGGTGATGATAACAGAGATGGTGATGATAACAGAGATGGTGATGATAACAGAGATGGTGATGATAACAGAGATGGTGATGATAACAGAGATGGTGATGATAACAGAGATGGTGATGATAACAGATATGGTGATAATAACAGGGATGATGATGATAACAGATATGGTGATAATAACAGAGATGGTGATGATAACAACGATGATGATGGCAATAATGCCGGTGATGGAGACGACGACTCTGCTATAACATTAACGCCGTTTCCACTGACCTTGCTAGAAGCCATATCACTAACGGACCGATGTGTCTGTATGGTCTCCAACTGCTCCATACACCAGTCCAGCTCCTCCAAGGTCTCCATCGCCAGCTTCATGTAGGAGTCGTCTGTGGACACAAATAACACTTCATGTAGGAGTCGTCTGTGGACACAAATAACACTTCATGTAGGAGTCGTCTGTGGACACAAACAACACTTCATGTAGGAGTCGTCTGTGGACACAAACAATACTTCATGTAGGAGTCGTCTGTGGACACAAACAATACTTCATGTAGGAGTCGTCTGTGGACACAAACAATACTTCATGTAGGAGTCGTCTGTGGACACAAACAATACTTCATGTAGGAGTCGTCTGTGGACACAAACAATACTTCATGTAGGAGTCGTCTGTGGACACAAACAATACTTCATGTAGGAGTCGTCTGTGGACACAAACAATACTTCATGTAGGAGTCGTCTGTGGACACAAACAATACTTCATGTAGGAGTCGTCTGTGGACACAAACAACACTTCGTTAACTGGTTCCTGTCTTCTGGACACAAGTCTTCTGCCGATTCCTCATTCTGCTTTCCATGGAAATGCGTCCAATATGGTGCACCTCACAGGTCAAGTTGTCCGACTTCGGTATGCATTTGTTTAAGGGTTACTTCAGCATGGGTTTGTGTAAGGTTTACTTCAGAATGGGTTTGTGTAAGGTTTACTTCAGCATAGGTTTGTGTAAGGTTTAATTCAGCATGGGTTTGTGTAAGGTTTACTGCAGCATGGGTTTGTGTAAGGTTTACTTCAGCATGGGTTTGTGTAAGGTTTACTTCATCATGGGTTTGTGTAAGGTTTACTTCAGAATTGGTTTGTGTAAGGTTTACTTCAGCATAGGTTTGTGTAAGGTTTAATTCAGCATGGGTTTGTTTAAGGTTTACTTCAGCATGGATTTGTGTAAGGTTTACTTCAGCATGGGTTTGTATAAGGTTTACTTCAGCATGGGTTTGTGTAAGGTTTACTTCAGCATGGGTTTGTGTAAGGTTTACTTCAGCATGGGTTTGTATAAGGTTTACTTCGGCTTTTTTTCAGGCTTATTTTATATGTTTTATGTGTTTCAGTTTAATTATACTGTTTAAAAAAAACCGCAACATTATTGCAGTTTCAATTGCAAAACCTTGAATTTGCAAGAATTGCGTATGTTACCAACATTTTATTGACGATGCTGATTCGCCCACTGCAGTCGGTTCTGGCGATGCTGGTCCATAAGAACATGACCTCTGTAGGGTCTTATAGCCCAAATACCAGCGTCGTGCAGCCGGTTCCTGACCCTTTGATATGAAATTCGAAGAGCTCCTGGCATTGACTGGACTGTGGAGGACGCAGATGCAAATCGATTCCTAAGGTGACGCAGCCGTATAAAGCGGTCTTCGGTAGCAGTTGTGATTCTGGGTCTTCCACTGCGCGGCTGATCTGCCACTGAGCCAGTTTCTTGAAATAACCTCCAAATGCGACTAATGGTGCTTCTAACCACATTAAATTCTCTGGCTACAACACTTTGTGACTGTCCTGCATGTAAACGTCCAATGATGATGAGTCGTTCTGTAGTGAGATGAGCCATACTTGCGCATAAAAGTTTCAACTGAATTTATTCGATGAGCGTCAATCTTTTATAGGTATTCAATAATATGGTCAGAGAGTTTTGTGTTCAGTAAGTTTCACGGGATTATCATGAACTTGTCACGAGTTGTCAAAAATGTTGTTTTGACCTTGACCTATTTCATGACCTCACGAATCATGAGGTGAGTACAATTCAGGTATCCACGAGAAGTTAATGACCAGATGGACACAGTCGATAGGCTGACTGATGTCCAATCAGCGAATATCTTTTATAAAAGTAGCACCAAAAATGTTGTGTTTCTTTTTTTGTACAGTTTATTATTAATTTATTCACTTCAAATGATACATCGCATTGCAGTTTGAACCTGACGAGATGCAGCGAAATATGCCACGCAGCACATTGTGAAGTTTGTGGCTTCTGTGTTTTAAATATACTGATTCATCATCATTCATCATCATCATCAACATCATCATCAAGTAATTAATCCCCTTGTAAAACGATCTGGCTACTACGGTACAATGGGTTCCGGTCCTTGATGTAAGGGGCGGTAATTACAAGGTTGAAGTCTCTTGAGTAAGTTAGCAGGGGAAGTAACCTAGAGCTTTTACCGGGGACATGTGTGAAAAGCGTTTAAAAGTCAAGAAGATCGACTTCATTGCACCAGGTTTATCCCATATGGCTCGGTCTCTTCCCACAGGGCGACCTGCCGAAAGCCTCGCACAAAGCACGAACTCCGTAACTCCAGCGACAACCCTCAGTATTATCCCGGAAAATTGTACTCGTAAACCGAACAACTTAGCCGGCTCCATGGTCGAGGAGTTAGCAGCTTTCTCCGCTAACCCCGAATACTCTCGTCACGTGACGCGACGAGAATTAGCAGTGGTTCGAATAGCAAAAGTGACTTATGAGTGTATGGAGCCGGTCGCTCAGAAAGTCGTGGCGTGCTGATGAGCGTAATCTAGCCTAGGAATCAACATACAGCTGAAAGATGCTGGTGTTGACCGCAATATCCTGAAACAGGATGGAAACGCGAAAAAAAAAAAAAAAAAAAACCGAACAACTTTGGCCGGTATCGAATCAATAACCTTCGGGGCCCTGAGCAGACGGCGTAACCACTCGCCACGGAGGCTCCCTGACCTGAGACATATCAAATCTTCCTTTCCTTTGCTGGTCCAAGCAACATGATCTATAATATGATTCGCTTTCGTTGTAGAATCATTGACTTTTCAAAATCAGCCTGTAGGTTGGACTAATTCTCGCTC
>JACEFZ010007522.1:145000-147084 GCA_014155875.1 Cepaea nemoralis
TCGTGTGGATAAAAGGAAAAAGGTTAGAGGTCAATATCGTGTGGATAAAGGGAAAAAGGTTAGAGGTCAATATCGTGAAGATAAAGGGGGAAAGGTTAGAGGTCGATATCAAGTGCATATATTCCAAACAATGAACTCCCTTAGTGAAAGAAAACACAGAAGCCAAAAACAATATGCTGCAGGATGTATTGCCTGGCATATTTCGTTGCTTCTTGCTAGGTGCATACTGCAGAGTATGTTGTGAGTAAATAAATAATACTTAAGCTGAAACAATTAAAACACATTGTCACAGGTATTTTTCGATTGTGGAACATTTGTTATCTTCACGGTAATCTAAAATTTAAAACGGATTCTGTCTATTTGCATAAAACAAACTGGAACCGCCTAATTGTTAATGCCTCGCTATATTTAAAGAATCATTTACTGTTTGTCGAATACAGTATACAAAACGCTTTCTTTTTATTTTAAAATTCTGGCGGGCTGATGCTGAGGCAGCCACTACACCTGTCCGTTGGACTAAAACATTGACATCTCGTCCTCGACTTGGGGACGTAAATTGCAAGTACCTTTGAAGTCGGAGTGAGTTTGCCTGATGGCGAGGGAGACTGGTAGTAATCCATAAGTAAAAATACGTCCAGTGCACCAGAAGTAATAGCAACTGTATTGACTACGCCTGAGTTCAAAACGAGCGAGCGAGCAAGAGCAACAACAACAACAACAACAACAACAACAACAACAACAACAACAACAACAACAACAACAACAACAACAACAACAACAACAACAGCAACAACAACAACAGCAGCAACAACAACAACAACAACAACAACAACAACAACAACAACAACAACAACAACAACAACAACAACAACAACAGCAACAACAACAACAACAACAACAGCAGCAACAACAACAACAACAACAACAACAACAACAACAACAAGTTAGCCGGTGAGGGTGGAGAAAACAACCAACAAGATCTGTCTGTCCATGATTTTCACTGCGCGTTAAACTTGAACCAGGACGTAGATGGCAGGCAAGTCGACCGTGTACCAATGTTCTGGATATAAAATTGGTTGTTAAAAAAATTTAAATTCGTGGCCATGTCTTTATCGTGATTCCAATTTCCAATTCCAATGTTCGAAAAAAAAAAAAAAATCCAAATTCGGTCTCGTCTAACCTGCTTTCTCAGCGGTGGTTACTGTTGAGAGCCGTGGTTTTTGTGGGTTTTCAGCCCAGTTTATTTTTGTTTTGTGCTCTCTTATGAGTAACCCTCCCTAGGACCTGTTGCGTAAGCGTTTGCGTCTGTGACATCTAGAAAATCGTGAGAAACGCTAAGATAATAAATATTTCAAGCATTCATAACCTTAGGTTTGTATCAAATATATGTCAACAAAGAAATGCCAATTAATACTCATATTCTTGGACATTGTCCTTTGTTACACAAGAATATTCCAGTCTGGTGTGTGTGTGTGTGTGTGTGTGTGTGTGTGTGTGTGTGTGTGTGTGTGTTTCATTTACCGGCCATCCCAAAGAACTGTGTGACTTACTTATTGACTCGCCCTCGTAACGTTTTCTACCCAGCTACGCACCGCTTTACGGGACAAACATTTGTCAGCATAAACACTGAAAATCCACCTTGGCGGGAGACATTTCGCGAATGACACCGAAGTTGGATGTGAAGGGAAAAGGTGGTTTAGAAAACAGAGCACGCAGTTCTATGCAGCCGGGTTGGGAGGACTGATAAAACGATGAGATAAATGCATCAATGTTGGTGGAAATTATGTTGAGAAATAAAGGGACAATGTATGTATAAAAATAAACTGGTTCCAAGCTGTTATCATATTTAGTTATTTTTCTACAGCCATTTGTGACTTACTTATTAACTGATCCTCGTATAAGAAGCGTTGTTGTAAATCTCCATTTCTCTTATATAAAAAGCGTTGTTGTAAATCTCCATTTCTCTTATATAAAAAGCGTTGTTGTAAATCTCCATTTCTCTTATATAAGAAGCGTTGTTGTAAATCTCCATTTCTCTTATATAAAAAGCGTTGTTGTAAATCTCCATTTCTCTTATATAAAAA
>JACEFZ010007523.1:0-27500 GCA_014155875.1 Cepaea nemoralis
AACGTAACGTCCCTGGGACCTTGCACAATCGGTTTTCTTGACCAGTATCGTGCAAGGGAGATGGTCAGTTCCGTGATGTCCGAGGACGACCCAACGGCAAAATGCACTCAGACTGGGAGTGCCCAGAGTGAGACCTAGAGTGATGTCTGTGTCGCCTTCTCTGTCGGGGGTTCTTTTGGGTCTGCCGTCGTTCAGGCAGAAGCATTCCTTCAGTGCCTCGCCTGTCTGGTGATAACGGTATCGCCCCGTAGCCTTCCACTGGCGTACACATCACTGCTGATGATGACGTCAGTGGTGGAATGCACACATATTTGATATCTAGTAACGTCCACTTCACCCTATTCACATTGTCTTTACAGGCTTAGATGTTGCATTGTGTACATGTTTTGCTTACATCTATATTCACTGTCTGTATCTGTTTTTGATTGCAGTTCCACGCACTTGTGTCCACTGTGGAGAACTGTATCTTGTTTCTAACTAATATAGCCAGGCCCAGGTGGTCATTGTTGCTTTAGCTATGGTAGCCTCAATATTATAAAATCGCTTTCATATTTAAATGGATCTCCTTGAGTGCGACCATTCGCAACTGCCGAGCGCTATCGAGAACAAGTCACTTAAACTGTTCAAGAAACCCGATAAGTGGGAGAAAATGGCACGATCCAAGCAAAATACCAGAACACACCCTTCATTCAAGATGAGCAGCATAGAAACCGCCAAGATCGTCAAAAATACGAGAGGAGAGAAGCTGCCTGCGAGCTGCAACAAAGCGCCAGAACCTCAAGTAACCTCAGATGAAGCTACCACGAGGAATACCGACGAAAATAACCACAAACAAGAGCCAAGTCTATTGAGAAAAAGAGGGAGGAGAAAGATATCAGAGTCGGAAACACCGACTCACAGACGATCAGATGGGTTATCAAACGTATCCAAGTAGAGCTGACCGATGACGAGATCCTGAAACAGCTACAACAGGAAAGAACGCTGTGATGTCGGTTAATAAATCAATCAATCAATCAATCAATCAATCAACAGGAAAGTTTCCACATCTTGAAGGCAGAGCCGCTTCTGACCGACTCTAAGATTCCCACAACTTTAGCGGTGGTGACAACAGATGCAGCTAGATGCCAAACCAAGTATCGATGAACAAGAAAGTACAACAGCCCGAACGATTCATCTTGAGAATCACTCAATGCTCCTGGTATCAGAGGGCAGGCCACAGCAGAACATCGTGCCGTAGCACGACAGAGATTTGCTGATACTGCGCCGAACACCATGCCTTCAAGGAATGTCCGCTGGCCCAACAGGACAAGGACTCCCGAAAGCCCAACAACAAGAGAAAGATCGCCAACTGCCTTGGCAAACACGGTGCAAGATACATGGGCTTCCCTTACCTCCAAAGACACAGAGACGTCTTAAAGATCGCCATAAACATAAAAACACCATACAAAGAAGCACTGCGGAGGTGCGAGACAGTCACGGGCATCTCACGTGCTGAAATGTCCCAGCTCCAATGGCCTATTGACGAGCTGAAGAAACAAGTGAAGACACTCCTGACACCGACATCAATTGTCGATAAAGAAAAATTACTGGTGGACATGATGGAAATCCAGCACAGCATCAAGCAAAAGGTGGAACGCATGGCACAGATTACAAAGGAAAATGAAGAAATCCTACAAACCATCAAATCAGAGAGAGAACTGCTAAAAGCTGAAAGAGAGTTAACCCAGAACAAACCAGCAGTAGTTACGCGAAAAACCACAGAGAAGCGGAAAGATGAAACCAAACCAAAGAACATCCAAAAACTACAAGCTAAAGCCAGCAGTCCAACCACGATGTCCAAGAAACTCAAAAAATCAGACATCTGAAGAAAGCATAGAGGATGAATCCGACACATCTGAAATCGACTAGGACAAAGAATAGGAAGAGAACAAACGGCGCAAAGAGGCACACGAAAAATGGTGCAAAGAATACAAAGAAACTGAGGCAAAGAAACTAGCAAAGTCTCTACATCAGTTAGCTGATAACTGCGCACAGTGGGAGGCAAAAAAAGCCAACCAAATATCAACGAAAGAGTCCTTATAAGGACTGAATCATACTAAAAACAGACAAACCAGAAGCCAACACTGACCAAGGAAACCGCCAGCGGAAACGGACACAAAGGAGATCCAGCCGGCCAATCCCCCAGCTGACGTAACAGACATAACCGTTTCAAAATCGTATGAACGAACGAACGAACAATCTTTATTTTCAAAGGGTTAAGAATTGGGCACGGAGGCCCGTCTGACATTCTGCCTTTCTTCTCTATTTCCTCTCATACATTCCTTCATTCAACATCCCTTATAAAGCAAATCTTTGACAACAAAAGAACAATAAGCATTAAAACACATGAAAAATAATCAATAATACATGACTCACAGGGGCATTATAAATACCTAAGGAAGGTGTAACGTGCCATACATATAGAAATGTGTTTTGGCCAGTTGTCGTTTGAGATAATTTACCATTATTATTGTCTTTTTTTTAAAAATTGTTTTCTGTTTGTTTATGTGGGAATGTACTGAGGTAGTGTTCAAACAGGTTGCGAATGTGTGTATAAGGATTGGTGGTATCTTTGATTTCTTGTGGAAGATTGTTCCACAACTGAGCGGCAGAGTACGCTAAGCTTATTTTATATAAGTCTATCCTAATGTTTAGGGACATAAAGTATATTTAATCGTTCGCTATGTCTTGCGTTATATTTAAACAATGGCCAAAGGTAGCTCGGAGCAATTTGAAATAGGATTTTGTAAATTAATTTAGTCTTATTAAATAACATAAATTAACATAATCAAAAACATAACATAAATAAAATTAAATGTACCGGTCTCTGTGGCTAAGGTCTTGCGAACGCGGTTTGTGAGCCCGTATACCCGGGTTCGAAACCCGGCGATGCTGGTTTTTTCGAAAAAGGTATAGGGGCCGGTCGTTCAGAAAGCAATGGCAAACTACTGAACGTAACACTTGCCTAGTACATCAACAGCAGCTGAAAATGCTGGTGTTGACTGCAACGTCCCGTAAGGGATACGCAAGACATTATTTTTAATTATTATTAAATAATAGGCGTTTGCGGAGTGGCAGTAACTGAAGACGTTAATGTAGGTTGGAATTGTCGGTAAGCTTTTCACCAATAATTAAACGCACTGCCCTTTTTTGAAGTAATAAAGGCGTTTTGCTATTGATTTGGGGCATCCATCCCAGCTTGTAGAGCAATAATCAATATGAGTTTGTATAAGGGAAGTATAGAATATCTTTCTTGTGTTTTCGTCAGAAAAAGCCAGCTAACACAGGCTCAGAAAACGAGACAAACTTAAACCGCAACATGAACCACGACAGATATAACCAAGGCCCAGAGGCTTGTTGAACGGGTGGACAGTTTTTTGTTTGTTTGTTTTGTTTTCTACAACTGGAACTGGAACAGGAGTGCTATCACATCGGCATCGTGGATACGTTGTTTTTTTTCGATATGAGGGACTGTCTGTCGCGCTCCGACAATTCCAACATAAAATGATTTTTCCATAAGCGTTATGACTTTCACTATTTTCTGTACGTTCTTTGCGTCACTTTTTGTCATGCTTTACTATTTTGAAGGACATGCATGTTTTCTGTGGCAACATATGAATGTGAGCCATGGACCATTTTCCAATCATTAAAGAAGAAAATCGGGGCTGTTGAGCTCACATGCTACAGAAAAGTCCTTAGAATATCCTGGACGAAGAGGAAGAAAAACACTGACATTCTTCCAGATCTGAGCTTCGAAGAAAACTGGCTTATAAACAGTATCATGTCTGGGAAACTGAAATTCTATGTCCATGGGAACGTCACAGTGGCATGGGAACGTCACAGTGGCATGGGAACGTCACAGTTGCATGGGAACGTCACAGTGGCATGGGAACGTCACAGTGGCATGGGAACGTCACAGTGGCATGGGAACGTCACGGTGGAATGGGAACGTCACGGTGGCATGGGAACGTCACAGTGGCATGGGAACGTCACAGTGGCATGGGAACGTCACAGTTGCATGGGAACGTCACAGTGGCATAGGAACGTCACAGTAGCATGGGAACAACGGGGATGAAAGGCGTGGTTCCTGACAGAAGAGGCATGGCTCGACCAGCACGAAGATGGACACAGGACATGGTAGACACCTCTGACGTCAGACTGTATGGGGAAGAATACATGGCAAGAGATCGAGAGTCTTGTCAAGGTGCTGCGATGAGAGTGAGGTTCTGCCGAGGTCCTGCTACATAATGCTTATGAACTATTCCCCACTAGAATTCACTGAGCTTTGTTTATGCTTGCACGGACTCTTGTTTCCACGCGGGGATCTTCAAAACATCGATGTTGGTAGTCTGGTGTCAGTTTCGCTTGTTATGTTATCACTTGAAACGCATTTTATTGACAATTGACAACTGTAAATCTGTAATTATGGTTCACACTAAACAATCAGTTTGACAGCTTTTTACTTGTTTGTGGTGGTGTTGAATGGAGAACGAAAACAGGTAAAGGTACAAAAAGGAAATATATTTGGTGAATTAAACCTCCATTTAGCCTTCGCTTGTCGCTCAACTAAATATTTTGTAGCTTGAACCTGGAAATTGAAAAAGTGGCAGAACATTTTAAATCAGATCACCACCATTTGTTTCGGAGAATCTTCCACAAGAAATGGAACATTCTAAATGAAGATTACCTATTCGCTGACTGTAAACTTATTTCATGACAGTGTTTGCAGCTATTCACGATTAACTAACTATTGGCTAATTGTAACCTGTACTTATGGCTGTGCATAACAGCACAAATATCAGTATTTTCAACATTGCCTCAGTTGTAGATGTGTACTTTTCAATTATTGAAGCAGTTGTTTTGGGTATTTCCTTCCTGCTTAATGCTGTTATTTTCGTCAGTGTTTGTTGCAACAGTCGTCTGCATACGCTCCCTAAACTGTTTATGGCCTCGCTGGCCTTGAGTGACTTAATATTTGCTACGGGCGCCGAAATATTATCTGCAACATACCTAAATGCAGGATACACAAAACTGCGAAAATCTTTACAATGTATGTGTTTATATGTAATATCTTTCAGTTCGATCTCCAGCCGATGTTGTCATTTTATTATTTCCATGGAGCGCTGGTTGTACATAGCCCGGCCATTTTTACACCAAAGAGTGATAACTACAAAATCAATCATCTACTGTCTGATATTCTTATGGATCATATCGATGTTGTCAAGTGTAAATATACTCACAGACTGCAAACACAGCGACAATGAATACATTATTGGTATCGCTACTGTCGACGCTAGCGTCCACTTTGTTTTCGCAGGTCTAATGCTGCTCATATACACCCACATCGGATTCATCATTCGACAACAAAGTGTGGCTATACTTAAGTCTACAGTGTCTGATAATAACAATAGCCTTGGTATCACAAACAGAAGGAGGCACTGGAACATTGTTCGTATGTTCGTTACAATATTCGGGACATCCTTTTTATGTGTAACGCCTATTGTTATTGCTAACATCTACTACTATACAACTGCAAGAAACCCAGCAGTCCTTAGAAGTAACATTGCCCGCGATGTTTTGAAAGTTATATCACTGCTTCACACATGGGCTAATTTATGTACGTACGCGCTACAGGACAAAGAATTCCGGTCAGTACTGAAAAACTGCTTTACAAAACTCCGATATTGCTTTTTGAGGAAGAAAATTATTCCTATATCAAATATTCATTTTCAATTTCAATAGAAACATAAACATAAACTACTGCCTCACTGGACTAGTTGCGACAAATAATATACACGGTATATATATATATATACGGCAGCCTGACATGGCTCCACATGACAAGAAAACATCAATTTCTTGAATGGGAAGTATAGAGTAGATAAGCGATTTGGGCCATAACTAGTCCCATGTTTAATAATCGCCTGAGATTATGTAACAGATATTTAGAATAGTTGTTGAAATTAAGGGATAAGAGTTAGAATAATGTTAAAGCTCTGAGTAGGATAGGAATGAAGCCTCACTCGTCAGGGCCGAACCAGCAAACAGGTCATTTATATTACTGGTTCAACTGTTGGTTTTTTACTGCTAGCATTAGCAGACAATGAACAGGATGTAAACAAAGGCCAAGGTTAGTGTTTCAATTAAAATAAGAAGTTCCTATTGCATATTAGGTGTAAGTAACATCTAAATGTACAGAAATATGTGTTGGTGTAGTATAGTAATTGATAGCCAGCTGGATCACCTAAAATAAGATAACTCAGGTGTTTATGCCGCCAGAAGTAGCAGTATTGTTCTGGGTACATAGATAATAGACTGTTGTGATTGCATTTAAAATGCCATTTGTTGTCCACATCATGAATACCGCATGAATACCATAGGATGATAGCAGCATTAGTGCCAAGTAGATAGCGCACATCATGGGCATGTGGAGGAGTGCTATGCATTCTTGTATGCGGTCTGTGGGTTTTATATGGTGTCTCTATTTGAATCCTGTGTTTATGAGAAATTGTATTGTGTTGGTAATTCCATTGGATCAGACACAGAATATGTTTGATTTACAGTCGATACAGGTGTGGCACTGGTTGTTTTATTGTTGTCAATAAGGAACTCTTCGCTGGCTGCTGAGGATGGGGATGGAGCACCTTTGGGAATGCCCCAAATGCTGTGATGTCGGTTCCTAGATCGATCGATCGATCAATCAATCAATCAATCATCAATCAATCAATCAATCGATCAATCAATAAGAAGAAGCTGTTTATGTATTATGTGTGCAGGTTTAAATAATGTTGTTCTGTTGAGGCAGTGTATACAGTATGTGACTGACTGTACTATGTATTGGCTTATTTATGACTGTTGTGTCCCGACTGTCACATATATTATGCTGTTTATGTTTTGTGGGCGACATGTCCCACTGTTGTCGACCCGTGATGCTGAGATTGATGGTTTGTCCTAGTGTTGACTTTGACACTGGTTGATATCATTGATGGAACGTCACTGGTACTGTGCTGTGATGGTGGTGGTGGAGAATGTGATGCCACTAGAACCCGGATTGCCAATGCGATTGTATCTATCTTTGGCATGAATGTGGCATGAGTATCACATGATGATCGCAACAATGCAAGGAGCAATGATGATAATAATGCCCATAGATGATGATGATGATGATGATGATGATGATGATGATGGCGCTTATGCCTATCCATAATTTTGTTGATGGATTAGAGTATACAATCCTGGGTTTGCAGTGGTGTTGTATGCTTTGTTATATGTAAAATTATGTGTATGTGTTTTATCATTCTAAAGGATGTGTTGTCTTTTTTTTCGTTGAAGGATGTGACTTCCCAATCATAGTTATGAGGAGGTAACATACCTGGGTTTTTTTACCCTCATTTTCCTCACCTCCCATTTCCCCTTACCCCCCATTTTCCCCCCTCCACCAATTGACCAAGTATTCGAGCTTTCCATACCTTAGTGTGTTACTGTATGGTTAAAGTTGTAGTTTCTGGTTTGACCTGTTTGAGCTTTCCACACTCATGTTTATACTTCTATTTTTGGAAGTTGTGGTCCTGTTATAGTATTGGGTTCCAGTCAGTATGGATACGTGCCTTTCTCTGGTGGAATTAGACATAATATTGGATTCAGCTGAGGCACAGAGGTTTGATAATATCTGGAGCTCAATCCACTGATTGCCACTGTGAACTACAGGGATCCATAGTATTGTGTTGTGTGTCTCAGGATGGTGGGTTCCCGTCTCCGCACTTTACGGCTCATCCTCGAATTTAGAGTCGTGTTATTTTTAATTTCCCAAGTGATGGTCTCTCTGTTGTCCAGTCCTGGTCAGCCGGCTGTATAGGTATCGTAGCAGGGTTTTAGGAGCACCCTGTAGGCTCGGCCACAACGGGCAGAGGTCTGGCTACATGCGGCAGACTGCCTATATAATAGCAAGTGTTGTGAAGTGTTGATCGTCTTGCCTATAAGACATTATACTTTTGTTTTGTATCCGCACAGTATAGAATATGTGCTACAGGATTGGACAAAATAAAGACCCACGAATGTTATTCTTATCTTGTTTATTTAGTCTTTGTTGTTCAAGTGATGTTAGTAATTATTTGTTCTAATCATTAATGCTGGTCCAGCACACCTCAGTGATTCATAGTCTGGTCTGGAATATGCATTAAGGCATAGTTCCCCGCTAGTCCTGAATTTCTTCTGATCTTTAATTATTTTCTTTTCTTGTTAACCGTGGAGATAGGATGAGATTCTCTTTGTCTTCTTTGTCTTCTTCTCTTCTCCTATGGTTCTTAAGCAATCAGCGAGACAGTCAGACAGGCAGACATACATACATGCAAACAGAAGACCAATCGACAGATAAGACATACATATAGATGGGCAAATAGACAGACAGACAGGAAGACAGACAGACAGACTGACGGGCGGACAGACTGTACGGACGGACGGGCGCGTGGACGGACAGACAGATAGATAGAAGATAGACAGATAGACAGACTGATTGACAGACAAACGGACAGACGGACTGATGGATGTGTCACATGAAATCTTGGAGGTCGATCGATGACAGAATGTTGCGCAAAACGTCTACAAACAGCCGGCATCCTTTGATGTGTTGTTGATCGAGGAAGGACTGTCGCGCCATAAGTCTGCATGCGGCAGCCATCCTTTTGATGTGGTAGACGGACTGTCTGGATGTAGTTCGGCAGGATCTTTTGTTGTGGGGACAGGAATTCTCTAGATTACAGACCGGCGGGACTTTTTGAAGTACCGGATGATTTCCCAGATGAAAGGGACATCCAGCCAGTTGTTGAAATCAAGTCGGAACCGGAGAGAGAAAAATAGCTTCTAGACTGTCTAGTGTCTAGACAGTTTTGTGACGTCATTCAGACTCAGTATTAAAACAGTGGGATTGTCAGCGACTTGCTCGCAACAGGGTTCTCAGGACTCCCCTACTTTTGCACCGCACGAAATAACAACTCGTGACATTTGCAAAAGGAATACAATTTATTTAGAGCTGACAATTCAATGGCTCTGCGAGCGGTATGCTTCATCATCATTATACCACATGAATGCAATGAAGTGGTGAGAAATGATGCTAGTAATCACAATCTAAATTTACAGCCTAATATTTGACTATTGCCTAGAAACTATAGCATTTGTCAAGAACACGTCTACTCTCTACCGTCTCCAGTCGGGTCTGTCCCACGCTACACATTCCGTGGTCAAGCACGGACGCTGTCCCCTCCGTGCAGTAGCTAGTCTTGCGTGCATGGAGTCCCAAGCACGCTGGCTTGTGAGCTAGAGTAACCGGGCACTTCACGGTTACTCGCAGGCCAAGCTTCCCAATGGCTTGGGGGAAGCCCTCGCTCACTTGTACTTAGTGGCCCCTTGGTTGACACTAATGTGTCTCCTTGTGAAGCTATTTATAGCGCTGGTGTCTCTCCTGTCTGGTGTCTCCCTACTAGTCTTGGGTTAACTCTTATTAACTCTCTAGAGCCTTATTGGAGATTCTGACAGGCTCCCCTCCTCTCTGTGAAGTGTTACTTCCCTTTACTCATGTTTGTAACACGTATGGTCAGAAAGAAAAATTGGCTGCTCCAATTTTGTCAGATATCCAATAAGTTATAAATCTCTCGTTTGGGGATAGAACAACTCTCTTCTTTCTTTACTCACACTGTTCTATCTTTTCACTCGGCTACATAAGTAGCCTATGTATCAGTATAGTTGGTTCTATAAATATCTTTGGGAATTGTTTTGAACCGGAACCGTTGTCTTATGACTTCTGTCCTGGCTTCCGTCGTTTGACCCTATGTCCTTTGACTTTCACCCTTTGACTTCTGTTCGACCTGTCCTCATATTGCCCGAAATGACAACCCAAATACAAGTTGACTCTGTTATGAGTGCAACCCATGAGCATAAAATGTTCATGTTCCCATTAATATCCCCTCCAACTCATATACACACAGTTCTACTTTTCACCTTCTCGCTTCCGCTTGTGAAAAGCTATTTCCAATGTTACATTAAAGGTTCTTAAGAAGTTATTGTGTCCCCTGAATTAAAGTTGTTGTTCTTTGAAACAGTGTGTGCAACTTTTATGTGTTTGTTTTCCTGTTTGTTTGTGTGTTCACTAATAAACTACAGTGTACTTAACTTGCTAACCTGTGTATGCGTTAGTGTACTAAATGTGTGTGTTCCTTCGAGCGCCGTAAATCAGTTTATTGTGGTTACAAACGTATGTTGTTTTTATTTATGACCACAACTCCGCTTTAAGAAACTCAAAGTCCATTCCCTATCTAATCTATTAAAGTATGGCAGTAACACACATAAAAACTTGACAACACATTGGCTACACAGATGACACAGACAAGTCAAAATAAGACGTTTCCAGCGGTGAAAAACTTTGCCGCTAACTTTCTTTCTCACTCTCTTTCTTTCCATGTGTAGTGTGTGTGTAACGAATGAATGTCGTATTAGTTACTTGTTCTTCTTTACCACTCTAGTGTCGTCCCTGGAGTGAAGAGAATCGATACCCACATTTGTTTTAATTCAATATCTCTATTCTGGAGATATCCAGCAGACTCCGTCCACACACTCCCTCAATCTGAAGACACCTTCCTCTCACTCTTACTCACCCCTGGATCATGCCCCCTCTCATTCTTCTCCAACATAACATACTTGACAACTCTCGCTTCAACAAATAAAACCAAGAAATTTATTAAAGCAAAGAGTATATGTAGGAGAAGTGTATGTGTGTATAAGGTGTAGAATGTGTGACGTGTATTCTAATGGTAGACCAGTGATTTAGAAGCAAAGTCTGTAACATCATAGTGCTTAGCACACAACAGCACCATTTTTTCCGGACAGTGAACCTCACCCAGAAGATGACGACTTTCTCCAATAACTCGAACAAACAGGATGCTGGTAATCCGATAGACACTGTTGATCTTGGTCTCCACTCCACCACACGGTGAAGTTACTCTGTTTCCTAATATTTGTTTGAACTGATAGTTCTCCAATTAACTGAAATGTCACTTGGGGAAACTCTACTGTTTATTAGTTTCTGGTTATAACAGTTTCCCCTCTTTTAGAACACAACCTATTAATGTTTGTTAGGTAGATGTGTATATAGCATATATATATATATATATATATATATATATATATATATATATATATATATATATATATATATATATATATATATATATATATATATATATATATGTCCTTAGTATGCGGGTTATTAATCTTCGGTGATGAAGCTTATCACTCATTAAACACAACACTTCTGTTCATACAATTCCACTCAGCAGAAGCCAGGTTCCCGCAAACGAACTTGGGTATAAGCCCTATGTAGCGGCCTCTCAGCAACCTCTGTCTTCAGATGCTGAGCCATCATTGTGTCAAACTTTGAAACTGCTTCTTCGAAGTAAACCCTCTCCCATTCACGTAGAACACTCAAGGGGAACTGTACATGGAACCATATGTCTATTCCTGTTGTTACTCGAGAAACTAGGCAATCCGATTGGATCTATGTCCGTGGATAACTATCACTACTTAGATAGGCTAGTCACTCTAATATACCACAACTGGGAATTATCCCCAATTCTACACTTCAGAATGTTTTCCTCGACTCCCTCCACCTGTTTACTGCACTGGGTTTTATATAGGTGCTTGAGTGAGTCACCGGAAAGTCCAGACGCCAATCAGTCCAGAATCTGGCTTTGTCCTCCTGTTTCCAGACTAACCAGAGTCAATTAGCTGTCAATTTTCCTTTTCATCTGTGGAGTTCTTTGTCTCATCCAACAAATATCCGGGTTGTCTGTAAGCCAAAGACCTTTCTCCCCTTACATAATCCTTCTGACCTCCAGCAGGCATTCTGTCTATCACTTGCAACGACCCACTTCCGTTTGGTAGACAAATGTCGCCAGTACACACCTCTCGAATAACATCCTGTCATCAAACTTGTCGACTATGTGTAGACAACTCTACGTGACTCCCTTTGATCTCATACACACTGTTGACCAGGTGTCGAGAATCTGTACAGACGTATTGTCCTCAGTTTGTTCACCATAAAAGCGTCAATTGTGTTAGCAAAATAATGTCGGGTTTGGTTATCATTGATCGACTGACAAGTTACTTTATCCTGTGACACCATGTTTACTAATTTTCACATTCTCTCGTCTCATTTATTCTTCTTGCATACATCTTTCACTCGCTTTCATACTCTTCTTTTGCTCAAACATTCACTCGTCATTAAAATATGTTCCATAGCATCGTTCTAGGCTTCAGTTCAGTCGCTAATCTATTTACTGACTCTAACAAATGGTGACATTGATGGCTGTATCACACAAAATGAAATGTACACGATGGTTACGTTGGTAATATTCACTGATGATTGTATACATTTTCATCGATTTTTGTATAATAACACACTTTCAAATTAATTTTCGTAGAATTTCACACTTTATCGATTTAATTTGGCTTCATTGTGGTTCACGCTCCACAAATGGTATGATCGTTTAATTCACCAGAGAAAATTATTTCTGCCATGTATGGAAACAAATTTACATTACTTTCAAATATTTAACACATCAATGATGTTGAATCGTGCAATTCACTGATGCTGGTTCAGAACTTTCTGATACCAATTGATAGCTGGCGTTGGTTCAGTGGTTTATAACACCACTGGCCTGCTGGCGTTGACTGTTGGCGTTGGTTCACTGGTTTCTGACACCAATTGGGGTCCTGCCTGTCAGCGACTTGCTCGCAACAGGGTTCTCAGGACTCCCCTACTTTTGCACCGCACGAAATAACAATTCGTGACATTTGCAAAAGGAATGCAATTTATTTAGAGCTGACAATTTAATGGCTCTGCGAGCGGTATGCTTCATCATCATTATACAACATGAATGCAATGAAGTGGTGAGAAATGATGTTAGTAATCACAATCTAAATTTACAGCCTAATATTTGACTATTGCCTAGAAACTATAGCCTTTGTCAAGAACACGTCTACTCTCTACCGTCTCCAGTCGGGTCTGTCCCACGCTACACATTCCGTGGTCAAGCACGGACGCTGTCCCCTCCGTGCAGTAGCTAGTCTTGCGTGCATGGAGTCCCAAGCACGCTGGCTTGTGAGCTAGAGTAACCGGGCACTTCACGGTTACTCGCAGGCCAAGCTTCCCAATGGCTTGGGGAAGCCCTCGCTCACTTGTACTTATTGGCCCCTTGGTTGACACTAATGTGTCTCCTTGTGAAGCTATTTATAGCGCTGGTGTCTCTCCTGTCTGGTGCCTCCATACTAGTCTTGGGTTAACTCTTATTATTTCTCTAGAGCCTTATTGGAGATTCTGACAGGGATAAACAGCTTTTGGGAAAGTCGACCAAAAGTTGCGAAACAACTAAGACGTGTGTGTTATTCCGAGTTCGATTTTGGAGAGGGACTACAGTGTCTTCTGTCGATTTGCATTGGCGGACATGTTACCTTCGTGTGATTTAGTAGTCCCAATTTTCAAACCGGAATAAATATATGGTAATTAAGTAACTAGATCTACATTGGATTATTCTTAGGAATCGAGTATAGTAATGTGCGTTGATGGAACGTATTATAAGAGCGTCGGCAACAGTAGCCTATCGCGTAGCTTAAACTAGCTGGTGTGAGATATCATTTAACTCAGTGAGTTAAGGACGATGTAGTGGGATAATATTTAGGGAGATTGAGGATGGTTGGGGGGATGGGGGAAATGTCAAATGGTAAGATCTTCCAGTAAGGTATATACTGGGTTCTGCCCTTTTCCTCTAGTCTTTCCTTGTCTTACCATTGCTCAGACCGATGTGATGAGCTCCTCGGCCTTATGACAGAGGTTGGTTCTCTGTTATGGATCTGAGTGCTGCCGTCGGCCTACACTCACCTAATAAAGGTTGGAATCGGGTTGCTCTCACCAGGTGTGTTCTCCCTTCAACAGGTTTCACCATAGTTACCACCACCTGGAAGAAGAGTCATGGCTCGAGTATTGAAGGCAGAGTTTACTGAGAGGCTTTTGCACTGGGCCCATAACTCAGAGGGTCTGCAGGAACCTGGCCTCTGCTGAGCAGGAAACGATGATAATATAAGAGTGTTTCCTAGGTGATAGGTTACATCACATTAAAATCAAGACACTGACAATAACACCTGTACCAGGAACATTAGTAGATCTAGATTCCTGGAAACTTAACAGTATATGTTACAATTCATATCATTACCAATTAACAGTATGTGTTACAATTGGTGAATTCCAATCATTACCGATTAACTGTGTGTGTTACATTTTGGGAATTCCTATGAACATTAACATACTAACATTGGGTGTTTTTCCAAAGTGACAGTAACATTAATTTTTAGGATTCTTTGATCACAGAATTTTTATGAAAGAGTAGTGACACTGTGTGTGTTAGATTGATGATCAATATTGGACTGTTTCGACTATTGATGACCAAGCATCCGGACTGTTCAAGAGCTATCGGAGGAAGTCGACACTTGGTCTGAGAGGCACATCATTTGGGTGAGGTTTTCTGTCCATCATATATGGTGCTGTTGTGTGGCCAGTACAGTGAGGAAACAGACTTTGCCCCTGAGCTATTCGGTCTGACTCTACATACACGTTAGAATATACGACAGACATTCTACACATACACTTTGCACACACCTGACACTTTTCTTTATTAAATTGTTTTTGTCAGTTTAAAAAAAAAACTAGTGTTGTGTGAGTATGTTTTGCAAAAGAATGAGAGAGGGCATGGCCCATTGGTAAGAGAGAGAGAGAGAGAGAGAGAGAGAGAGAGAGAGAGAGAGAGAGAGAGAGAGAGAGAGAGAGAGAGAGAGAGGGGATCCAGGGACTGACGGGGTGTTGTGGACAGAAAGCTGGGAGATTCTCAGGATAAGGATTTG
Source organism: Cepaea nemoralis (assembly GCA_014155875.1). NCBI lineage: Eukaryota > Metazoa > Mollusca > Gastropoda > Stylommatophora > Helicidae > Cepaea > Cepaea nemoralis. The sequence continues at coordinate 14,983 of JACEFZ010007523.1, forward strand.
GGGTTAAAAGGGTGTCGGTGTTGATTCCCCTCACCCCAGGGACGACACATATAAATAATACGACAGGATGGTGGATGGATGGATGGATAGATAGATTGATAGATACATTTTCTACAGGCGTACTACCAATGCTTAGTTGAAGAGTTCTCTGTGAGTTTAGAGTGTCAAGTCTTTGCCTTGTTGCTATTAACATAGATTTTAAGTTATAAATATTAATGTGCATGCTGTTTGCGTAACTCCAGTTAACTACACTATGTAATTCCTGTTGCAAGGATGATTCTAGCACATTACAATCAATAGCGTTTGTAAATACTGTGTAGTCGTCTGCAAATAGATCGCAGGGCGACAAAAGATATAAGGGAAGACCATTTATATATATGGCAAATAATAGAGGGCCAAGTATAGACCCCTGAGGTACTCCAATAGTAATGGTAATGGTTTGAGATAACGACTTAATGTGTCATACAACTAGTTTCCTGTTTAGTAAAAAGGATTGTTATCAATATTATATTAAGGTTTACTTTAATTGTTTCTAGGCTTTTAATTAAAATGGTGTGAACTATCATATCGAATGCTGTTCTAAAGTCTATAAATACCGTTCCACATAGATTGTTGTTAATATTTTGATGCCAGTTTTCTATCATGTTTGTTAGGGCCGTTTGAAAAGAGTAATTTGGCCCTGACTGACTGTCAACCATTAGTTTATGGCGACCTAATTATTCTAGTGTTGTTTTGTGAATGTGCTTCTCTAGCGGTTTGGATAGTGATGATAGTACGGAAATCGGCCAATAGTTACTCATGAGACCATCGTCTAGTGAACCAGCTTTTAAATGAGGATACACGTTAGCGATTTAAAAGGCTGATGGAAAGTGCCATTTAGTGAGACATTGATTATATATAACAGTAAGTGATTTGCAGATAACCGGTGCAACGCATCGAAGGATCCGGTTACTGATTCCATCTAGTCCTGATGAGTTATAGTTTTTTTGGGTTACTGAGATGAGTAAATGCTCCAGTGATCGTCATTAGCGGCATGTTGGAGGGAATGTCTCCATAACATTTATTCTCACAAAATGATGACAATAAGATATGTCACGAGGGGAATCTGGTATTGCAGCCTTCAACTGGTTTATGTAGGATTAACAGAAACTACTGAGTTGATCACATGTAACCCGATTTGATGGTAATGATTGTGAGGACTTGTGTTTGTTTGTCAGGGTATTAATTGCTTTCTGAATATCTTTAGTATTAGTTTTATCGATTATTAAGTTCTTAAAGTAGTTTTTCATTTCCTTTCGAATAACATATTGAACTTTGTTTCTCGGACTACATACGGTATCTGGTTATATCCCTATTTTTATGTGCCCTGTCCCGGTCTCTTATAATTTCAGATACCTCCTGGGTGATCCACAGGGGCTTAGCATTATGTTTAACTCGAACTTCCTTAAATGGAACATGCCTATCAAATACGATTAGAAATGTCTTCATCCAGTAGTCCAGAGCATCATTTGGGTCAGAAAGTTGATAAACATGGTCCAGAGATGAGTGGAGGGTGACTAGTAGAAAAACATCTTGAGTGGAAGTTTTAAAATTTCTATATTTCATATTTATGTGTTTGTGTTTCGGAGTTTTAGTACCTCTTTTCGACCTCGATCAACATACCGGGTAGTGGTCTATCATTGCATTAATAGGTACGATACATTCTGTGATGTTATCAGCACATACAGTATAAATGGATCTATTAGTGTTGTCGAGGAGTTTGTTATTCTAGTGGCTTGTTTGATTTACTGTTGGAAGTTACATGACTCTATTATGTTTTCCCATGTTTTGTTTGATTTTTAATGTCTATGTTGAAGTCTCCCAACGGTATGATTTATCTCGCATTATTAAAGACTATATCCATCATAGCGGTGAATGTTTCATACCATATGTTTCCTGCGCTGGGGTTTCGATAAAAATAGCCAACTACTAGGGGTATGCGATTTTGAAATTTAACCTCAAGCCATACACACTCAATCTCACTGATTCCAAAATCTAGCCTACGGTGGACGTTAGGCGAAGTATAAATAGACACTGCTATTCCCGATCTTGTTTTTGATAAGGATCTCTTCTAATACTTTTACATCTTCTGATATCGATGTCGTCTCTGTGATGTTACCATTTAATCGACTTTCGCTAACGCTGAACATGTGGAAATTTTGATTTAGCATGAGCGATAGTTCTGAAACCTTCCATAATAGATGGCAAATATTTAAATGTCTGACTTTGAGCCCATTTTTACTGAGCCAGTGTTTATACTTATTAGACATTTCAACTATGCGTTAACATAAATTGTATAAATACAGAATGATTAAAACGTACGGAAGTTGTTACTATCACATCCTAAGTTTAGAGAAACAGTAATATATCTGACAATATATAAAAATACATAAACAGATAAATCAAGAAGAGCAGTGAAGTCCTCCTCACACACAGTAAAACAATTCCATTAAGATGGATTATAAAAGATATACAACTAAATATGAGAGAATTATACAAGTTATTGCGACGTATCCACAATTATTCGAGCAGATAAAACAATAACCGAATACGCAGATAAACGTTCTAGGAGAGGCTCTTTCGTACCGAGATCCAGTGTAACTTTTGTGCTGAATTGCTAATAAATGTCATGTTGAGTAGTAATGTATGCGGTAATGGACACCCAACTGAGGTTGGCAACCTCAGATAAATCCTTTCATAGGGATTATCCAATCCCCTTGTTTCGTCACAAAAGCCAACTTCATATGACCCAGATATTTGAAATTGGCGGACATTTTTTGGGTACTTTCGGTGTAACGTCAGGTTGACTACTTCCGGTTGACTACTTCCGGTCCATGGGTACCCTCCATCGGTTCCCCCAGGTGCTCACTCTGGTTCGCGCCGGATCGCACCGGTCCGCCCCACGTCGCCGCGCGTGGATATCGAAGGCACTGAAAAATGAAATTATTCATTACTCGAGTTACCTTGAGTAGGCCAAATAATGGACTCGTCAATAAATTTTCAAGGCTCAGAATGATAGTTACCAAAAGTAATATTCCCTCGGTGTTTATATAGGATATCCATGTTTCAACGATAGGCCAGATTATGCGTAATAATTACTAGCGAGGCATACATTAACACTAATAATTTAAATCTATTAACATATAGGTGTGATGTATTTCTAGTGGGTATAACGTAGATTATTAATCTGAAAATAAATATATTTATTTAAAATAATATAATTAATAACTTTTTGCAATAATCTTTGAAAAATAAGAAAATAATAAACAGCGCCAGTTACGTCCCTTGGCAAACTAGAATAAATAGTCTCCCTTTCCCCAAGTAACAAAATGTTACTTCCAACATGTAAAGGTCACGCGGTCACCCCATCACGCGCCCGTGAGAAATATGATATCTACTGGCTAACGGTCACTGCTTAACCAACGTGCTGATAAATGTGACGCTAATTAAACCTGGCAGGCTAGCCGCGGTCTGGCTAGTAGAATTAACGCCGGGTAGTGAAATTTGGAATGTAGAGGTTTTAAATGAACATATAACTACAGTCGCGTTATAAATATATTTGGTATAACGACATTGTGAGTACCTGACGAAGAGCCGCTGGGCTAAAAGCCATGAGATTATACAATTCTGGGTTACAGTGAAACTGTTACAGTTGATTTCTCATTGATATGTAACGATTACCAACTACAGGCTCTGATTCGTGGCTGGCAGGAGGTTGCAGTGACACACTTGTTTTGTTGATAGATAGTTCCTTGCTGGGGAGAAGAGGGAACATGTCGTCGTAATTATCACCCTCCTGTGTGAAGGAAGGTGTATTATATGGACTTAATGTGGTGGAGGTCTCCCGTCTGACTTGGTTTTCAGGTGTAGTAGTTATGAGTGGTCTACGCACTCCTTGCCTATTGGCGCTTGATGCGACGGGAGTATGTCGTCTGGCTTGAGTTTCATGTGTGGTTGTTATGAGTGTCATATGCGTTCCTGTATTGAGTGTGTGCTGTGTCCGTTCTGGGAATTTGATATTTTTGGCGATCAAGCTGGTGCCCAATGTAGACGTATGATTTGATTTTCATACATAAGCTTTTTCTGTGAAGTGAAGAATGATGTGCTGTTAATTAAATGTATGTTGTTGTGAGAACAAACCTTCTGTAATATGTCGTTATTCCTATCAGCCAGACGACGCTGGAACCCTTAGCTCGGGGATATGATGGAAGACAAGAAAATAGACGAGTTGGGGAGCGTGTGACGTAACACGTTTAAGAGTGCTAGCAGTTGAGGAACTGTGACCTGTTGGTTCATGATGTCGTTAATACCAATGTGTATGTTTGCTTTTCTTACTGTTATGATTAACAGGCCAACCTGCTAATCTTGTCTTTTAGCCGGTCAACATCAGCCCCAGCATAGACAGACAGACAGATAGGCTGGCAAGTAGACTGGCAGGCAGGCATAAGGACAGGCAGATGAATACGTCTGCTAAACATTCATGACATCATAGCCATATTGTGCTCTATAATCACAGACAGAAAGGAAACTATGAAGGAATTTGAAATAATCGACAATTTTTACATGATTTGTTATGAAGCAGTATGACTATGAATGATAATCGAATGAACGTAAACTGTGACCAAGAAGCTGGACAAAACGAAGAACATCCACAACGGTTCATTTAATCGTGTGCCTTTTTGTATAGCTAGGTTTTCACAATCCCCACTCTTCTTTCCAAACATTACTTTATGGCCTTACTAAAATGCGCAAGCCTGAGGTCCCACTAAAATCAATTATTATCTATGGACAACTCCGCCCAACCACTTAATACTAAAACATTCAATGGAACTGATTGAACTATTGGGCACCTTCTATGTTAATCAAAAGTGCATGGCGTCAGTAGTCATTACGTATCTTTTCACTATCGTTCCCTGGAAGATACAGTGAAGACCAGCTGTGATTGCATAAAATAGAAACTAAAATTAGGCATATCGACATCCTAATTCGAGAAACGACTATTACTGTGCACATTCATATTTTTGTCGTCTTAAAGCATCCTATCGCCAAATTGACAGAGTGGCCTTGGGTGTCTTCTTGGACCAATTCTTGCGGACATATTTATGGCGCACTTAGAAGAACAAAGAATCTTTAATATTAAGAATTCAGACTAAATTTCCGTGCAGATAACAGATGTGCGACATTAGAAAATACCTGTGACTATGTGGTTTAAGTATTTCAGCTAAATGTATTCATGTATTCACGTCATATGATATATAACTCTGCAGTATGCTCATAACGAGATTCAGCGAGCAATGCGAGGCAATAAATCGTGCACATATTGTTTGTGGCTTCTGTGTTAGAATACATTGTTTTGGATTTTCAACTTCTTTGTGTCATTCGTTGTTGTAACTGATTGTGTCGTATATTTGTTGAACTTCTTGGTCACATTTCACGTTCACTTGTTTTTGATGTCTGTTGATAGCAGCCTGATCGTAAAATTGCAATGCGCATCGGTTCATGGACTACTGCATTATTGCATCTGTGCCGCCACCGAGATCTGCCATATCACTAGTTGTCTTCAATATATACACCAGCAAAGTCACAGCTATTGAGACACCAGCAATTGGCAGAGCCTTGATATTTGCAGATGATGTGCTGGTTTAAAGACAGGGAAGAGACAGAGACAGTTTGGCTGAAGACTCACAGGCGGAAGTGGTTTAGTGGCCGTTATAAACCCAGACAAGGCATCGGTTGTGTGGTATTTCCTGGATAACCGAATTGTGAAGACAGATGTCCCATGTATTATATTGAATGGATATCCTCTTAGTGGAGAGTGTAAACTGAAGTACTTAGGAATCACCTTTGACAGGTGTATGCCTTTTAGGGATTATATGGAGACTTTGGTGGTGAAGGTGGTAAGGGAGTAATGCATTGAGGGCGATGACAGCAACCGGGGTAGAGCATAGGATGCTTTACAGGCTTTTTGAGCAGTTAATTTCACTCACTGAGCACGTTTTGGGGCTGCTGACAGTATCAAAGAGCCAGCTTGAAAGGTTGGAGCGCATACAGAATGCGGCCATGTTGGTGATCCTGAGTGCACAAAGGACACACCAGTTATATGCATGAAGCATATATTGACACTACCAAAATGGCGGACAGGTATAGGGTTCTTCAAGCCAAATGGTACCTGAGAGTTGCGGCAGATAGGGGTAACCCCACCCCCTCCCCTTTGCATGAAGTCATGGATATAGTCAAGGGTCATAGACTGAGACGAGGCAGGTCCTGGATGACATCATCATCATCATCATCATCATCATCATCATCATCATCATCATCATCATCATCATCATCATCATCATCATCATCGTCATCATCATCATCATTACCATCAGCATCATCATCATCATCATCAAGTGCGATGCCGACTGGCGTAGGTGTTCATGGCTCCTCACAGATCTCGGTCTTTGGTTTTCATGATCACCTCTACCGTTGATATTCCTCCACCCCACCGTCGCAATCCATCCAGCATCATTTCTCTTGGTCTGCCTCTGTCTCTTTTCCAATTGGTCTTTCCAGTCGCCATAATGTACTCCATTGCCTCTCTTCTCATCACATGACCAAAGAAAGCTGTTTGTCTCTTTCTTATTGTTGTATATAATGTTCTAGTTTCATTAGCCTCTTTCAGGCAATCTTTGTTAGTTTCTTTAGCAGTCCAGGGAAATTGCAACATTCGTCTCAGCAACCACATCTCTGTTGCTTCCAATCTCGTCTTAATTTGTTCATTTACATTCCAGGATTCACAGCCATGCAGCAAAACAGGTTCTATATAGCATCTTAGCACTCTCTTTCTTACATTCAATGATATTGACTTTTTGCATAAGATATTCTTCATGTTCTGAAATGCAGCTTTGCTTGCCCTATTCTGCTCTTAATCTATGTTGTGCATCTTCTGATGTTATAAATGTCCCTAGATATTTAAAACTATCCACTTGGTGAAGAATTTTCCCTTCTATCTCTATTTCACATTTGGGTATTACCTGTTTCTTTGATATCACCATTGTTACTGTTTTCTGGATGACACAGGCGAACATATCTATACGTCTAGTGTGCGATCTAGAGACCATCAATCCTGGAAAATAGTGGGTTAAAATACCGTTAGACATGGCGGACAGGCATAATGTAATAATAACACTGGGTTGTGAGTGCAGAGAATGGGCGGCAGGCCGCAAAGAGTTTGAGGTGCAACAACTGATCCAGAACAACACACATCAAGGTGGCATAGTGATCTACACCGATGAGTCAGTGGTGAGAAACAGACGCTGTGGTTGGGTTCATCGCGAAGGCTAATGGACGATGCTTGGGAAAGGACTTCGACCTCCTGCATGGGAATGGCGGTGGAAGCAGTAACAGCGGCCTTTCGATGGTTAGAGGGAATCACTGCAACACACATTGCATGTATTTAGGACTCAAGAAGTATGCTTAGTAAGGTGGAGAAAGAAATGTTTCGTGTGCAATAGTTTTCCTCGCTTCAGAGGTTACGGATTTTGAGAAGTGTATGGACGTTTTGCCCTGGCCGTGCGGGAGTGCGGGTTAATGAACAGGCTGATAAGCTGGTTGGGAATGCATCTCTTGGTGGTAGATTACCTATGGACAAGGGAGAGGTGGTCAAGCACCCGTGGGACCAGGTAGAGAAGAAGGGGAAACATACTGAGAACCCGTATGTAGAACGAATGATATTGCTGGGGTCGGCAGGTGTGCTGGAAGAATCTCAAAACCGAGAGGGAAGACCAGGTGAACTTTCATTCAGATAGCGGTGGGAACGATTAGTAGCATGACCCTTCTCTGGCTGTTGAAAGACTGATCAGATCGCTTATGGGAGTGTCCTGAGTGCAGTGATGTCGGTTCTCAGCTCAACTCAACTCAACTCAACTCAACTCAATAGTAGAAGTCACCCACTTGTTCACTATTAATGGCTGTTCATAAGGATGACTGTGTCAAGTTTTTATTTTGTGGAATATGAACTTTCTTGTAATACAGACAGTCGTTATATAAGCTGAAAGCATAAATATTAGGAGTTAAAACTACTTAATCAGAACAGTATCAGAGTTAATCGTGAGGAGATTACCAGTTATCAGAGTCACGCTTGTTAAATGGTGGGCTGATTGGCTGGTACGTTAGTTGGCTGATGGGTTGATTGATTGATTGGTTCGATCAGAGCAGATCAGTTACCATCTTTGCAACAAACGTCGGCTACAATGATTCTCTGAGATTGTGTGTCTCTCGACACCTTGGTACATTCTAACAATCTCCTCCAAGTTATTCACCCATATAAGTCGATCTTGTCATGTTCCGAGAGACTGAAATAACTGTATATCATTTATGGAACCCGAATCCGTGGCGAAGGATTTTCGGACGCAGTTCATAATCCCGCATACCCTCGTTTGAAACACAGCTGCAGGCGATTCGGCAGCATACCATCTTTTGTTGGCTTTTTACGAAAGGGTTTAGGTGCTGGTCGTTCAGAAAGCAATGGCAAACTACTGAACGTAAACTTGCCAAGAGATCACAACAGCAATAAAATGTTGGTGTTAACTGCGACGTTCTACAAAGGATATGCAACTAACATCTATGGAAGTATAGAATAGTGTAGAAATAGTAATATAATACTTAATGCGGATAAACGCAGCTATTTAAGCATTGTTATTAAACCAAATTTCCTAAGAAATATTGTTTGGGCCGACATTATGCTATGAGTGTCAAACATGGATGCTTACTGCAACTAATGAGCACAAGGTCTAATACCACAGATGAGATACCTTAGAAGAGCTGCGGAACTAACCTTGAGAGATAGCGTGTAGGAATGCGGAAATTAGAAGACGATAAGGTATGGGACAAACACAGAACAGCGCAAGACAACGCAAGGACAACGCAAGGACAACGCAAAAGATTGAACGTCTCGAAAGAACGGCAGGGAAAAGACACTCAGAGTCACGACCCAGGGCGGGGAAAGGGGAGGGGCATCCCCAGAGAGTCTACAAAGGTAGAAACATTAATGGGAAAGGGGAGTACTTCTGACGATCAGAATCCCCCTGTCGTGCTCTGTACTTCATTAAAGAACAACAGATTTAATGACTTGGCCACCTGACAAGAATACCCAGGTACCATCTGTTAAAAAAAAAAACCACATTTGAAGAAAAAATGATGGATACAGAGCAAAAAAAAAAAAAAAAAAAAAAAAGCACATAAAAGATGGAGTGATGGTATCAAGAACAACCTTAGATAAATGAATACCAACTTACAAGCAGCATTAGATTGAGGGTATAAAATATGTTAACATCTTCCCCTACACTTCACCATTCCCAAAAAGACCTTTCGTAAAGGCTACCAACAATGGGGACTGTTGGGAGACATTTATATAAACCCAAGAAGAGTACTTTGAAAGAGATTAAGGTTTCAGACCTCCACGTGACTAATTATATTTTGTCCAATAGTAACAAAACTATCTTAAAATAATAAAACAACAACAGTAAAAAGATAACTTACAATACTTAAAAAAACAAAAAAACAACAACAACAGTACCAATGCCGTCATCATCATGTAGCTGTCCTTTGCAAAACGTTGCTCTCGTCACGGACAGTCGAAAAGAATGCCCATAATGTTGCCGTTGCCGTTGCCTCATGAACCCTAATACCCGGGGTGTTTGTATATTCACGTGTCTATCTTCGTGCTGGTCGATCCCTCTTCTTACAGGAAGTGCATTTCCATCATTGTTCTGTACAAGCCACAATGTTCTTTTGATATGGTCAAAGTATTTCTGTTTCTGAGACATGAAGATGTTCATAAGCCAGGTGCCATCGATGTTGAGCTCAATGGCAATTGCACATTTCAATTACAAAAACTCAATAACAATGACACGTTTAACTAACAACCACACAACAACCACAGTAACAACGACACCTTTCAATCATGAAACCACCACAGTAACAAAGATACCTTTCAATTATAAACAACCAAAGTAACAAACACCTTTTCGTCATAGAACAACCACAATAACATAGCGATCATTCAATCATAAAACAACCACAATAATGCAGACACATTCAATCATAAAGCATCAACAGTAAGAAACATACAGTTCAACCATAGAAACATCCACAATAACTAAAGACACCTTTCATTTATAAAGCACGAAACAATGTCACTGTCTCTATGTAGACAGATATTTATTTCCTGTGAATGATGACGTCAGTAATATGTTACAAACACAATTCAAGCAAGCAGACATTAATCAACTGAAGTTATACAGCATGTAGAGTATTTACAGTAACAAATTGTGACCAATAACATCTACACTTTCTGATAAATATGATGCTCACATAGCTATGATAATAACAGCGTGTAAATGTGTGACAGTGATAACTATAAACAGCTAACTTATGAGGACAGGATTCAAATTCGTAGAGAAGACCATCACAATTGATCCACGGCGAAACCGTATGCAGAGGTCTATTATAAAAGTATTATTTTAAGTTACGTATTTTGTCCTATTTATATGCTGATGCAAAATCAGATTATTGATCATATAATAATCATCCGACCATCACTTCATAACATTATTTAGTAAACATAAAGGTCATTGATGTCTCAAACCAGTTCAATATGATTATACAACAAACCGGAAGTCAGAATAACCGAACGGACACGGGCTCTCGTTCTTAAACATCCGGTGTGCTGATTCAGAGGTAACGGGTTCAACCCCTACACCAGTCAGTTGGACTAAAATGTTGACTCTTCGTCTTTGACTTGGGGACGTAAATTACAAGCACCTCAGAAGTCGGAGAGGGTCCGTCTGATGACGAGGGACAGCTAATCCAGTGTAAGTCCAGTGCACTAGAAGAAGTAACACATGTATGGACTCGCTTGACTTCAAAGCGTGCGAAAGAAAAGGGAAAGAAAAAACAATAGCACAAACCATAATGTTACCATAATAGTAATACTCTGATTAATTTACTGATGTCAGAAAAATCTAGAAAGCAAACACAGTGGTAGTTTGTTTAACTCGTAGATCTATCTTAATATTTTCCAAGTGTATGTAATTGTGTATAGTCTCTTAATCATTTACAGTACGTTGTTGAGAAGTCGTTATATTAACCAGGGATGGGAGATTGTCTGGGAGGAAACATGTACTGACTAGTGATTCTTTAATATAACTATTTCTAGACATTTAAAGTGCGTTCCCCCCATTTCTTGGGGATAGATACCAAGACCACCAACATTTACTTTTCTACAAGCCATTTCTATCTGTGTAGTTGTGTATCCAGGGACTGTGTCTTTAATAAGCCTAAAAGAAACATGTATTCCGAGTTTGCTTGCTTGGAATTGGGAGCGCCGTGGATTTGAACCTGCACCAACTACAACGCCATTGTGAGCACTAACTTAATTTATTAAAAAGTTGGGATTGCTTGCCTGGTACAGAATCCAGGGCAGACTTAATTTATGACAGAAAGAGAGTGCTGAAATATTATATCGAACTTGTTTTGTTGCAAGGCAGTGAATCATGGAACATAAATGAAAAATTAGGAAGAATATAGAAGCAACGGAAACTAGAAAATTTTATACAACCATAAGAGACAAACATCATTCTTTGGTCATGTGATGAGAAGAGAGGCAATGGAGAACATCATGACGACTGGAACGACAAAAAAAAAGAGGAATAGGCAGATCAAGAGAAGTGATGATGAATGGACTGAGATTTGGCCAGGTGGAATATCAGCATAACGTGATACAAAACAACAAGGGCTGAGATTTGTGGAGAGACATGAACGCCTAAACCAGTCGGCAAAGCACATTATCATGACATAGCATGTTGAAACTCTTGCAATATTCTTATGAAGCAGGTAAATTTACAGACATTCTTGTCACATGTCCACATCACCTGATTCTCTGTCTTTTTATGTTTCCACGCATGAGATTGTTTCCACTTGTTGTCAGATTTCATTGTGTTTTATTCTGTTTTCTTGTGACAACTATTTCCATTAAGTGCCGCATTAAAGGGAATTGCAGTAGCACAGTGGCTAGCAGGCCCGCAAGCCGACCCAGGGGTCATTTATTATAATCTCCTCAAGGTGAGATTATCTCATTGACCAGGGTTGTGTTAGATCCAACCTCTGTGTTATATGAGATATCCGTGTTATGTCAGTTCCTCGATATGTGTTATATCAAGATTCCTGTCTTACAACCTATCTTTGTCTTATATGTCAGTGCCCCAGCTATATTATATTAAGATTCCTCTATTATAACATATCTCTGGGCCATGGCAGTATTCCAACTATGGTAAATCAAGATTCCTGTCTTATTTACGTTTGCATCCCAGCCATTTTATATCAAGATTCATGTGCTACATTAGATATCCAGCTATGTTATATCAAGATTCATGTGCTATGTCAAATATCCAGCTTTGATATATCAGATCTCCAGCTGTGTTTCACCAGACCCC